>JAEQBH010006469.1:0-234376 GCA_016808115.1 Tetrastigma voinierianum
TGATATTTTTGTATGTTTAGCTTTGATATGCATGTACTAGCCAATTTTGGCTATATCAAAAGCTATTAGGTTATATATATCTGACTTTTGTACATATCATGTTTTGTGCCTTTACCATGCCAAATGTTTTCTTTTCAATTGAACAATTGAATTGCTACAAGTGGACAATTGGAATTGCTTTAGTTGGAAAAATTGAATCAGTTTATGCCTTTATGTTAGAGCAAATTCCATGTTTGAATTAATTTTTGGTCGATTCACGAGTTCCAGCATGCTCGACTTGGGAAATTCTCATGCTGCTAATTCACACATTGCACTCGGATTGTATTTCAATAGGCTGTGAATTTGTTTGCTTCCTTTAAACTGCATAGCCCCGTATGCTTATGTTGGCAACCCTAGGATAGGTTTGTGTTACCCATGTTGAAGACCAATGTTGTCTTCCAAAAAGGAAAAAGAAAAGAAAAAGCAAAAGAAAAAGAAAAAAAAAGAAGAAAAAGAAAAATAAAGTCATGGTTTTGCCTTGAAACTAGGAAGAGGCACGGTCGAGGGTGTAAGCAGCCTTTGAAGCCTTAGATGCCTAAAGCCTTAATTGGTTGGGAGTCATCGATTTAGTGTTCGTTACATGGGTGGATAGATAGAGTCTAACGATTTGTAGGTGCTTAATTTCGAAGTCATTCGGAGTCCGGGGTGAAGCCTTTGGAGTTAGTGGTCAGTGATCCTTTTGGCTTGATGCCCTAAACCTTAATTGGTTGGGAGTCATCGGTGAATCCCGTTACGGACTTTGGTGAAGTCGAATTTTTAAGCATTGCATCTGCGGTGTAGTTGAATAAAGAAAGAGGTGCGTAACTATCCTTATCTAGGTTGTTCAGCGGCCAAGGCCATGTCGATTGCTACTCAGGTTGGGGGAAGGGACAAATTTTTGCAATTTATTGGCGTAATCACAGTTATATAAAGAACCATTAGCCTTAGGTGGAAATTCAAGTTGAGATTCGTGGATCAAGATTGACCTAGAATTGTTCTTGTATGGTTGGTTCTTTCCTTATCGAGTTTATAACTTTGATGTCAATTTTTCATTTAAGGCAATGTTTATATGTACATGTACCTTTTGAATCATAACCTTTTTGAAAGAAAATCACCACATGCATCTCCTTTTGTTTTTGCATTGCTAAGGGACTAGCAGCGTTTCGGTTGGGGGGGTGTGATTGGTGCCCAGGAGTACGATTTTGAACCATGTTAGATAGGTTTTGAGTGCTTTTTGCGCACTAATCATGTCATTAATGCCAATTGAATTGTTCAAGTCTTCTTAGTATCACTTATGCCGTTTAGAGGTTATTTTTGGCTGTTTTGCAGGTTTTTGCACACTTTAGAAGTTCAATATTGAGATGTATGACGAATCATGAAGTTTGAACTCAAGTGTCGACCATCCCGACCCCGACCAAAGGGCTCAGTAATGAAAAGCTGAAGGCAAAGTGAAGAAAAATTGATGCGTGAAGGCGAGGAGGCAATGTAGTGAAGATCAGCAATTCCAGGGAATTTCGCTAAGATTGCGAAAATTTATTTTGGGATTGCAATTCATGACAACAGCGAAAATTTCGCAATCTTAGCGAGAATTACCAATTTCGCTAGACCCCGAAAATTTTTAAGCCTAGGCAACACATTCCTAGCAAAATTTTGTATTTTCTCTACTCATGAAAATTTCGCTAAGCTAGCGAAATTTCGCTAACTAAGCGAGTGCAGCAATAGAAATTTCCTCTATTTAATATGCATGGTGATTTCGCTACCTAGCGAAATTCTTGATCAATAATTCTTGCCTTATCGTCATGTTTTTCTATTTAATCACTAGCAGGCTCCAAATTTGGTGTAATTACTCTCTTGTCTTTTAACTTAGCCAAATTTGTAGGCTTTTTGTTGACCCTTCATGTATTGAGGTGGCCTATATAAACCCCTCATTTTTGTAATCAATAGAGAGGGATTTTGGGAATAATTTGGGGAGAAGATTTTGTAAGTTTTCATTTTGTAAATAAAGTCTGGAAGTATTTTAGTTAGGGTTTTATTTTCCTCTCTTCTCTCTCCTCTTTCCCTTACTTTATAGGCTTCCAAACACCCCTCTTGAGGATGACAACTCAAGAGATGCTTGGCTAAGCCTCATTTCTTTTAAGAGGAAGGAAGCTAGCTTGGTGGTGTGGCATATGCATGTTGTCCTCTTGTCTTGAAAGTCAGTCTTGTATTTATGGCCCTCATCTTCTCCAAATTAGGGTTGAATAGCTTTGAATGTTATTGAATTTGGCCAATACTCTCAATGCTTTGGGATACGATGCATACTTATTGCTAGATGCTTTGTGGTTCCATTAGATGGTCTTCTGAGCCACTTTGAAGTGGGTTCAAGCGAAAAAGGGCCATAGGCGCATGCTACTGTGTTAGCTCAAATAGGAGTTGTTAGGGTGAGGTTTGCTAGTTAAAGCATAAGATCCGGTTATGCAGGGGGACTATAGGTTGCTTGTCATAACGGGGATTAAACCTGGGCCTTGTTCGCCTGGCTTACCAAGTTAGTGACCTAAATCTTCAAAGTTAACTTTCACACTTTACTTTCGGTTTTACAATTTCTCGGTTTTTCGCCTACTTCCACTTTGTTTTGAAGCAAATCCAAAAAGTCCAAATAGAAAGCCTTGCATTCTTGCACTTATGCAAATCATTTCTAGGATGAAAACCCATCCCGTGTTGACCTAGACCACTATCTGCGGTATTAGCTTGACTACTACGGTAGTAGAGAACAGATTAACCATAAATTTTGTTGATTTTAGCTCAGCCTACTGTGGCACGAATCACAACCTTGAACTGGACTCGAAGCTAGATGTACAGAAAATAATGCATACCTTGTATTTCAATTAAATTGAGTGCCACTGCAGAACAAATCAGAAAAATGTCCTTAAAAAATTTTCTTTTATCTTGTTTGAGGACAAACAATTTTTCTCTTTTTCTTTGCTTGAGGATAAGCAAAACTTTAAGTTTGGGGGAGTTTGATGAGCTTAAAAGTCATCTATTTTTAGTCCATTTTGCATTGATTCTAATGCAAAAGGAATAATTAAGATGCGAAATATGAAAACTCACCAAATTTGTTATTTGCGAGGAAGTATAAAGAAAGAAGAGAAAATACGGTGGAAAAATACGATGGCAGGCGGAGTAGAAATGCGGGGAAAATGGCGGGGCGAAATGAAAGCAAGGCGGCTAACTAATGTGCGGTTTTGGGGTTTACACGGATCCAGGTCATGAGGAGTCGCGCGACATCGAGTTTTGAAGGAAATCGATGCGGTGTAACGAGGGATCCGCAGATAGGCGGTGAGGGATTGAGGCGAGAAAAAAAAGAAGTGATGTCGCGACAACATCGTAATGTCGCGACAAAGGTCAATGTCGCGACAAGGATGGAGAATTAAGTGACAAGAGAATCGACTTGAAGCTATGACATGTTTGGAAGGATAGGCCCGAGGTTAGCGAAGTTTGTTGTCGCGTGAGAGGACTGAAGTCGCGACCGCAGCTTGACAAATGAGACCTCCCGAAGACATAAAGGCGATGTCGCGACAAAGAAGATCGAGGTCGCGACATGAGACTTACTACATTGAAAATGTAAAGAGGTAGTGATGTGTCGCGATGAATCACGGATGTCGCGACATCGGGAACAAACCTAAGCGAGACACGTGGAGTCATGAGATGATGTCGCGGCAGAGGGATTAAGTGTCACGACGGGAACCATCAAAGTGAAACATGAGCCATGGGCGATGTCGCGACATCCAAGCGATCAATGGAAGCTTGTGAGTTCTTAGGCCCGATGTCGCGACAACAAGAACAACCGGTTGAAGATGCAGTGAAGCGCGAATTGAAGCATCACGATTATCAATTAATGCAACCAAATAGAGTTGTTGTTCTGAAATAAGAAAACTTCGATTGAAATTTATAAGAATAGAAGGCTGGTATCGCGACCGCAGTTGATGTCCGCGACATCAAAATCATCGATTAAACACGCCCAAGGGCAAGTGATGTCGCGGCGTGAGATTGATGTCGCGCGGCGTCGGGGAACTACCAATGGAAGCTCTGAAGACTTAAGGTGATGTCGCGACGTGAACCGATGTCGCGACATGGATGATCATCGCGACAAAGGGATATGAAGTCGCGACTGAGCGACGATAACATGGGCGACTAACTTTTGAATCCACAAAATGCATTGGAATTAGGGCCCAATTGAAAACCTATCATCTGTGACTATCGGAAAGAAGCGACTTAGCGGTGACCTGAGACGAGAGGTACGGATAAATTTGAAGAGCTCATTTCTTTATTTTTAGTTTTCTTTTCTTTTCTTTTCTTTTAATTTCTTCAAAAGTTCATGGATTCGAGATTAGATTAGATTTATCGTTCCTGTAGTTTTTCGTTTATTTTTACGGAATTGGATGTTGCTCGTTTTGGCGAAGGCCCCGAATCACGAGAATTCAATTATTTTCAAATTACTACGGAATGTTGGAAGTTCGAGACAAATTTGCAGGTCGGCTTTCCAGTTTAATCTGATTATTCTTATGATCGGAGAATGTTGTAGTGTGTAATTTGGTAATTGAGAACCCGGCTTCCATTTAGTAAATGTATGGTCGAGAAATTATCTTTCTGTGGTACGTTTCAATGACTTGTAATTTAGTTTGTGAATTACTTAGTTTTAGGTTTAATGTTTTGATGAATCTCCAGTCTCTTATACGGATTTAAAGATTTCATTTTGCCACTGATTTCAAGGAGGTCCTCACGAGTGACACGAGAGACATTCACAGGAGTTATAAACATTTCTTTGAAGGTATATTAACACGCTATTTGAGATCTGCTAAGCTGTAAAGTTTACTTAGATAAATCCTCTTCTCACTTGAAATCGAGAATGAGAAGAGCGAGTTATCATTTAAACAAGCAAAGTTCACCTCGGTCCCGGATAGTGAGGCCAATCCGTGTTAGCTGAGATCTAATCAAGGAGAGGGTGATCTATTCTAATTTTGAGGAAAGAGTAACACGGAAGTTGTATATCCTTGCTTGGCCAGATGTAACTTGGGAGCTAAGGTTTGGGTCAGTAAAAAATGGGTATGAAGTATTGCAAAGAAAAATACCCAGTTAAGAAGGCCTTTTAAAGTAGTTATCTCATTCCCTATGTCGAGAGAATCGAATTGAAGTAGATGATGAAATGTGGAGTGTGGAGAATCCATTTATAGCGCTAAATGCCTTGGACGATTCACAAAACACGGAAATGATCGAAAAATTTTTATCAGTATTAACTACAGGAATTGATACTTCACTATAACAGTATTCTTGATGGATACTCCGAAAGATAACTATTCAATTTCCATTTATTTTCCTAACTATTAATTATTCTTTATTCTTTATATTCCAGTTTATTTGTTCATTCAGTTATTGTCCTTTTGTTCGTTTAATTTTCCAGCACCTTAATGCTGGATCCTACTATCATTTTGTGGTCCAAATAGTATGGAAATTGAGTAGTCGGGGAATTAGTTAGTTTAAAATTCTTGAGATCTACGTGGGATCGATATCTGAACTTAAATCCATTTTATTGCCAATCGACCGTACACTTGCGAGGAATATCAGACCAAAACCAAACTTTGAAAATGATTTACTCTAGGAGATTTTTGGTTTATATAGTATAATATCAACAAGTTTTGGCGCCGTTGCCGGGGATTAGACAATAGTCCTTTGGTAATAGTGTCATAAATTTGTATATGTCTTTTGGTCTTAACAAGTTTTTGGCGCCGTTGCCGGGGATTAGACAATAGTCCTTTGGTAATAGTGTCATAAATTTGTATATGTCTTTTGGTCTCAACACCTCTTCCTAACATAGTCATTGTCGCATATGAGATTTTTGGCACCTACATGGCTGAGAATATTGTGACCTACGACAACTTTTGACATTTGTCCCATTTGAGAAAGGGGGCCCAAGAAATATACAACAAGGTGCATGTAGACACTTGGGTGTCATAGCTGGAGAAGGAAATGGAAGAAGGTCGGATGAAATGGGTTGATCTAGCCAAGGAATGTTTAGTTTGGAAAGCTAGAGGTGAATAAGGTTTCAAAGCTCGAGCAATTGAAACACTACGTGGCACTCATCAAGCAGTAGAAGGCGTGCGGCCTCCACTCGGTGGAGATAGAACGCAAAGACACTTTCTGCAAAGCTGGGAAGGTGTAGGTACTCTCAGAATTACAGCCTTCATATAATGCAAATTGCACGGTATTTATCGGGATCGATGCGAGCTGTTTATTAGGCGAGATGGCTCATAGTGAAAGCCTTACACATAGAGGTTGTGAGCCACACACGATCTGAAGTCTATTGATCCCTAGCCATGCAAGGGAATCACAAAGCCAACATCGAACCTATCGTCATTGTACTAGAGAGTTCTTGACTAATGTGGGTGAGCTCCTACACCTCTCACTCAAACTTTGGTTAGCATAGTAGAGTCGACTCCTCCTCTAGAAATGTGTACCATAACCTTAGTAGGGTGGTTTGTTTACGATAGTGCTTTTCTTTTGTTTGAATGAAAATATTGGTTGTAAAAAAAAAAAATTAATTTGACTATCACATCGTGATGTGCAGTAGCTTATAGGGATCTTGGGGCGAGGGCCAGGGGACAAAGCCTTGACACAGTGGGGGCTTACGTTGCTTGAGCCCTGCGGGTCGTCGAGGCCCCTTGATCGCCAAAGGCCTCATCTCATAAAAATGGAGAAAACGTTCATCTCATAAACATGGAGAAATAATGCTGTACCCAGAAGACTTATGTCTGAGGCGAGGGTACGTCGAGGGATAGCAGCGAGGCATAAAATAATCATCTCATAAAAAATGGAGAAATAATGCTTGCATGGACTTTTGATGCCCAATGCCTAGGGCGGTAAAGAGATAGCCGCCAAAAGGCATAAAACAATCATCTCATAAAAAATGGAGAAACATAATAAGTAGGGACTTATCTTTACTGAGCTAGGGTCGTCGGGGGATAGCCAAAGAAGCGTAAAATAATCATCTCATAAAAAATGGGAAGAAACAAATACCAATAAGGACTTATGCTGCCTAAGGTCTAGGGTCGTCGAGGGATAGCCGCTAAAGGCACTAAATAATCATCTCAAAATGGAGAGATAATGTAACTTTTATTTGCTTACTAGAA
Source organism: Tetrastigma voinierianum (assembly GCA_016808115.1). Lineage (NCBI taxonomy): Eukaryota > Viridiplantae > Streptophyta > Magnoliopsida > Vitales > Vitaceae > Tetrastigma > Tetrastigma voinierianum. Next base: position 7,182 of record JAEQBH010006469.1, read on the forward strand.
AAAGGATACAAACATCTCATGATAATGGAGACCTACTATGTACACACCTTTGGATTCATCATCAACAACTATGAAAGGACCCTCCCATTTTGGCTTTAGTTTTCCCTCCTTGAAAGTGCGTTGAAGGATAAGATCACCCTTATTGAAAGCTCTGGAAGCGATGATCTTAACTCGCTTTGGAGAAAGGCTTGGAAATGGTACTCGAACATTCTGATGGTTGCTCTTTTCTTCGAGATCATCAAGGGCATAAGAGAGCTCGAAAGTGTCACAAGTGCACATGGTTTCAAGCTCGAACTCAATGGGAATCAAAGCTTCAACTCCTAATGCCAGGGCATATGGCGTTTCCTCGGTAAGCTATTTCGGAGTTGTGCGATATGCTTAGAGTGCAATAGGGAGCTCATCTACCCACTTTCCTTTTCCGGAGTGTCGACCTTTTCTTTCAATAGTAGGGTAATGTTTTATTAGAGCGACTTGACTTAGCGGTTGGATTAGGGATACTAAGAGGTGGAGTAGATGTTTTTTATTCCATATTGAGTACAAAATCGTTGAAACAATTTACTAATAAACTATGGGCCATTGTTTGAGACGATAGAGTAGGGGACCCGAATCGACATATGATGTTCCTTTGCACGAACTGCACTAGATGGCTTGCCTTAATTTGAGCATAGGCCTTGACTTCTGCCCATTTTATCAAGTAATATATAGCTACTACTATGAATTTCCGTTGACCAGTAGCTTAGGGTAAGGGACCTACAATATCAATACCCCATTTGCAGAAAAGCGATGGACTTGACACAGAGTAAAGCATCGTGGCTAGGGCATGGATGATATTACCGGATTTTTAGTAGGTGTTACAATTCTTCACAAACAGCTAGGACTCTTGCTTCATTGTAGGTCAGTAGAAACCCTGTGTCATGATCCTAATACATAAAGATCGCCTTGCTTAACATGGAGTGCAGAAAATGCCACATGGCTGGACTTGTTTAATGATCGTTTAAGCCTCATCATCTTTGCAAGCACCTACAGTATGACCTTAAAAATGATCGCTTATATAAAACATCATTTAACAAGGCATATATGGCTACTCGAGCTTTCACTTTAACAGCCTCACCTTTGTCTTCGAGCAAGGTCTCGCTTCTCAAATAGCTTGAGATAGGGGAGATCCAAGAACAATAAGCTTGAGTCTTTGTTGTTTGGACTGTGGCATTATGAATTGATGGATGAGCCATAATATTCAACTTCACGTGGCATGGGTACAATGCGGTGGACGCTAGGTTGGCTAGGGCGTTAGCCATTTGGTTATCTAATCTCGAGGTTAAGTACTATAAATTTCATGAATCCGTACCCATGGACCGGACCCGACCTAAAAATTGCTCCATTCGTCCATTTTTGGCCTCCTACTCACCTCGCAACTGAGATGCTACTAACTACCGGAGTCACATGGGTTCCAAAGTGCGATCAGTTCTTTAGCCAGCCATAGTCCGAGCAACAACATTTCATACTCGGCTTCATTATTAGAGGTAGCAAATGCAAACTTGACAGCTTTAGTAGTGGATAAGCCCTTCGTGTAGCACCCCTTTGCAGTCCGACCCGATTGACGGATTCGAACTGGTTCCGGGATGCTCGTTTAATTCTTTTTATTTACCGTTTTATTTAAATTTTCTTTTTCAAAAATGTCGCGACCCGAATCCCTGGCCCGACCTGAATGGCGGATCCGAACCAGAGGGTTTACTCTGATTGTTTTTATTTATCTTATCAAAACGTTTTATTTACGTCATTTCATTTTAGAGTTCTTATTACAAAAAAGCATTTTCAAATGGTAGGCCCATAAACATTTACTCTTAAACAATTTGTTTACAAAATGGCATATCATACCTTTACAAAATGATATACATAACATTAGTTCAGAGTTCAACTCTTTTGTTCACAAAATGTCACATGTTCAAAAAGGAATGATATGCATATGGCGGGGTATATACTTATACGCCACAACTTTCTCTATGACTCTGCGCTTCTTGATCTTATGCTTTCCTGTTACTCGAGCACATTGCATAGATAAAAATTATAAGCTAAGCATTTTCATGCTTAGTGGTTCTATTCTAATTATATTCCAATTTTCGAGTTTAACATGACGGCCATTTATCATAAAATCATGCACTTTTATATCATCAATAGTGCTTTCCTTTCACATGCTTTACTTTTTTAAATCATTGATCATATCAAATATGCATCTTCACATGCTTCAATTACTTAAATCATTGATCATGTCAAAATGTGCAATTCCATATGCAACAAATCATTCCAACTCAAATCATGAGATTCAAACATATACCCTTAAGGACGTATTTAGTTTACAAATCTCATTTTAGTCATCAAAGTTTCTTGACTTGTCTATACATTTCACATTCATAGCCGGATCCGTTTGGTGAATCCGGTCCTTTTTATCATTCGGTAATGTGCTTACACATATCACGATTTAGTCTCCCATCATCTTAGGATCTTGGAGTTAGATGCACCCAGGCATGGGGTATTTTAAATGTCATACTCCATCAAGACGGATCTTGGAATTGGTGCATCCCGCGAAGTGGGACATTCTTCCTTTGCCATACACCATCACGATGGATTGCAATTGGTGCATCCCTGATGGGACATTGGACAATTCGAGTTGCCTTCATGGCCAGTTAGTTGGTGAATCCCGCCATGTTGGTCGTTCGATTAATATCGATTCAATTGAGATGTCAAGATTGATGAATTTGTTTACAATTCAATTAATCACTTTCGCATCACGATTAATTGTCAAATATTTTAAATATCACATTTTCAAATCAACATGCACTTTCATATTATTATTTTAAAGATATACTCATTCCATATAATCATTTCATATTTATTTGGTATACTACCAAAACACTAAAATAAGAATAGAAATTCGATGAACAAGCCCAGAAGGCGTCTAATGATTGCGCTTCCCTTTGATCTCGGTCCTAGGTTAGGTGATCCTCACCCATTTCTAGTCAATAACAATTATGCCACTCTTAGTTGATAAACAATTATTAAACATTTTAAGTGAATTACCAATTTATCTTCGTTAACAGTCTTAGGTTAAGGCACTAAGTGCGCGAGCCAGACTCGCTTGAGGGCGATGGTACGATACGTTTTTCACTTCATTTCATCCTTATTTAGACCGCCAATCATTTATTAGGGTCAGCAAACTATCGATTATGCGAATCACGAGACTTTCGAAACAAAAATCCGAAATTTTTGCCTCTGTGAACAATGTCAACGCCTCAGCATAGCATTGCTGGCTGCGGTGTAGCAGCTGGCTGCTTGGCGTAGCAAAGCTGCAGCCTTAAGCGTGGCTAAGGGGGCCTTTTTGGCCCGCGCCGGCCTGTCGTGGCGGCGACATGGCGAGAGTGAAGGAAGCCGATTACCGCCTAGTTTTCTCTTTGCTCCTTTTGCAAATTTTATTAAAGTAAATCCTCAACGAAAAAAAAAAAAAAATCATGGGAATCACTCACTACGGGCATCCAGAGAATATCATCCACAAACCTGACCATAGGCAGAAACCCATGGATGGATTAGGGTTTTCTAACCCAAACATCATTTAAATAAATCTAGGGTTTGATTCTTACCTTTAAATCCCTTTGAATCTTCTTCACTCAAAATGCTTGGTCATTTAGAAGCAATAAATGGGAAGAGATCACACCAAAATCACTTATTCTCCAAGCCCTAGCCTCTTTCTCTCTCAAAATCCCCAAATGTGTTTTGCTCGATGCCATGTTCTAAGACCATCTGTGGTCTAAGGTCATTAGTCTCATAAGGCTTTGTTTGGCCCTTAAAAAATCCATTTTTAGACTTAGGATTCTCTAAATGCTTCTCTTTTGAATATCTTCTCTATTTGCATTTTAAATTCTCCATATTCACTCTTAGACCTTTATTCTTTATCTGAATGACCCTTAGGTCCTCATTTTACTAATTTTAAAATTTTCCCTTTTTCACTCGGGTTTATTTATGAGTTCAATCAATTTCTCATGTTAGCATATAATATTTATTATGCTCACATTTTCACTTCACATTTCATAATTTAAAATTTATTAGTTTTCGAGGAAAACCTAAGTTTAGCTCAATTTATACGGGAATATATAATAAAGTGTATAAAAGATTATAGGGTATTTTTGGTAGATTACATCGGGGGACTATAGAACCATAGGCCTCCCATCCTCTTGCACACAAGATGAACCATCGGTCTCAAGGATCCACAATGTCTCACTGATGTCTCGAGGTTACACTTTTGACATTTCAATGATGAAGGCCGGAAGGACCTGACCTTTTATAAGGAATCTTGAGTGGTAGTCAATATCAAACTCACTTAACTTAATGACCCATTTTAGGAGTCATCCTGAAGCATTTGGCTTGTGAAGTGTGGCTCTGATCGAATAGTTAGTGAGGACGATTATAATGTGGGCTTAGAAGTACGGACCATAGCTTCTTTGTTGCTATCCCAAGGGCCAAAGTGATTCATTCAAAATTGATGCATCTAGTCTCCGCATCCGTTAACATCTTACTCAAGAAGTAAACGAGCTTCTTCTTGCAACCTCCGTCCGTCCTTCCTAGAGTTGCACTCACAGTCGTAGCCGAGACGACTATATACAAGTAGAGTTTCTCACCATCAATAGGCTGAAACAAAGATGGGGGGAAGCGATATACTTTTTGATGGAATGAAAAGCCTTGTCACATTCTAGGCCCCACCCTTTTGAGGAAGCCCATTTTAGCGTTGTGAAGAATGGTCGAAGATGGCCCGCATATCTTGAGATGAACCTGTTCAACATTGTTAATTTACTTGTGAGAGCATGTATCCGCTTCTTAGTTATGGGGGTTGCATTTGCACGATGGCTTTGACTTTTCAGGCCATTTGATTCCCGCTTTGGTTACCCGGGGAACCCTAAGGAAATTTCCATATCCGACCCCAAATGTGCACTTATCTGGGTTCAACTATAAGCGGTGCAACCTCACTATTTGAAAAGCTTCTCTCAAGTGAGCCATATGGTTTTCCCAAGATATGGATTTGACCATCTTGTCGTCAATATACGCTTCCATGGTTCTTCCCAATAAAGGATAAAAAATGCGGGACATCATGCACTGGTAGGTGGCTCCAACATTCTTAAGACTAAAAGGCATTACGTTGTAGCAATACATCCCCATTGGAGTTATGAATCTTTGTATTTATCGGTCGAGGAAACATCGGGATCTGATTGGCAAAGTATGCATCGAGGAAGGATGCGGGTGTTAGCCGTTGTTGCATCTACTATCGATCGATCTGCGAGAGCGGGAAAGGTATCTTTCGAGCAAGCATTATGCGCCATTTACCATTCTTCTTGGGGACGACCACGACGTTGGATGACCATTCAAGATATTGAATTTCTCTGATGAAACCAGCTTTAAGAAGTTTGTCAAATTCCTATTTTACTCTTCACGGCGCACTAGATGGAATCATCTTAGTTTATATCGAATGTGAACACATTTTTTACGAAGGTTCAAATAGCATTAAGCCATATTAGGATAAATCTTTGGCATGTCTAGACATGGGACCATGCAAAAATATCAAAGAACTCCTGCATAAGCGATAAAAAGAAGTTAACTTCTTCTCGTGAGAGGGAGGTTCCCAGGCTAACCTGCTCCAGCCTATCTAGACCGAATAGGGGAAGTAGGTGTAAAGGCTCCACAACTTTGGAATCATCATGCTCGATTAAGCAGGCCTCGAGTTGTCATTGCTATTTGATCGAAGTTTCATCTTTTTGCTGTTTGACCTCATAACAGTTTTTGGCTTCTTGTTGGTCTCCTCTTATGTCAATATGGCCCAATGGAGTTTGGAAACTTAGCATTTGGTTGTAGGAGGATGGCAATGCTTTCATCGCATGAATCCAGGTAGGTCCTACAAAGGCATTGAATGATGACGGCTCATCAATCACCATGAGTAGGACCAAGGCAGTGACTGGATCTGTTGAAACCAATAGTACTACTATCTTCACTAATGAGTTGGTCTACAATCCGTTGAAGCCAACTAATACCTTTCCTAGGTTGCGAAGGTTATCTGGCTTATAGCCTAAATGATGGAATGGAGTAGGTGAGAGAAGGTCGCTGACATTGCATAGATTAACTTGATATACGCTTCATCGGGTGTTTTCGATCTAAGAGTTAGAACAAGTGCGTCGTCATTGGGCATAGACAATTGCCTTAGGGAGGAATCGATAGAAGAGTTATTGCTCCGTTTATAGGTCAAATGTTGCTCATATCAAACTATAGTGCTTTCCAGTAACAAGGGCGCTGCGCTCGATTGACCTTAGATTTTGGGCAGCGATGAACGACAAGTATCGTATCGATCACAATTCGAGAGCTTATGGGTGGAAAGGATTAAGAACTGTTCAAGACCGCTTCGTTAATGTATTATCGGAGATGTCCCCTTTTAACCAAGAAATTCAGCAGCCATTGAAACCGATAACAGTCATTGATTCGATGTCCAATGTCCTTGTGATACTCGTAATATTGAGACTGGTTTCTCCCCTCTAGATCTCCCATTTGAGGCCTATGCCATTCGAACCCTTGAAGGAACTGAATGATCGGTAGAAGCTGAGAAGGTGGCAACGTGAACATTGTTACTAGTCTACTACATCATTATCTTGTGGAAGTGCATAAGATGGTCAAAGGGGTCTTAAAGACCATTGTATGTTTGGAACTTTGATAAGGCGAAGTGCGGCAAGGCATCCTAGTGCAAGATAGCGGAGACAAATGGGAAGGATGATAGGTCGTCCAATGTGTGTAATGCAGGATCTAGGCCTCTCAGTGGGGAAGGATATCTAATCGATCGGGGATTATTCAAGGGAGGATGGTTACAGCGAGAAGAGGGGGGGAAGAAAAGTTTTGGTGGATTGACCGACATAGGGCTACGCCTTGACACGAGTTAGGTTGCCATGGCGAGGTTGGTGGCGTATTATGCAAGGTTATTGTGTTTTCTCGAAGCGGTGACGTTGGATGGTAAGAACGAGGCCAACTGCTACTAGTGAGAATCCTAATGATCTTTCAGCAATTGTTCCAACGATAGAAGTCGCTATTCAGTTTCGTTTCCCACAGACAGTGCTAATGGAAAGGTCTCTGCTTCCTTCCACAATAATTTGTATTACTTCTCTAATGAGTAGTACTAAAAAATGAACCCTCCCCCTTAGGATACAAGGTCGTATGTTATATAGTAACTATGGAGGATACATTGTGGATGGTTACGAGGTGGGCAATTTTGAAGTGGATAGTTATGAGTGGTCCATAATTCCTAATATAATGCTTACATTATATATTAATTGTGGAATAATGCTTTTCGTGGTGAATAACGAAGGGTGTCCCACTCGTTTGTCTCCTATGCCTAAAGGCGGCGTGTTTAATTAGTGTACGATCCCATGTGCTTGATGCTCAAGGTGGCGAGATGGTAGCATGCGGAGCCTTCATAGTTACCTTCCAAATGAGTCTTTGTTGAGTTTGAGCCATCCCATGACTATCACGTGCGGTTCGAAGCCTTATCTCATTCCACTCCATATCATCCACATTCAAAGACACTCCATGAATACTCATGGTGGAGATATTTTGTGTGCATATAGAACCTAAAGGGGGTATTTGGTTCGAATAAATTTGATTTCAAGCAAGAGTTACTATAGGGCCATTTGGTTACCATTTTTTAAAAGTGTTTTTGGTTTTGAAAAACAAGGAGAGAACAAGGAAAATACATGGAACATATTTGGTCATCATTTTTTCTTTTGTTATGAAAAACACATAAACATAAAGAAAATACTAAATTGAAGGATAAGAATAGTTTTGAATCTTGACAAAATAGTGTTATTTGTGTTTTCAAAAGCTGTTCACATAAACAATATTCAAAAACAGGAGATAAACAAGCTTTAACTTAATTTTTTTCCCTTGATTAAGTAGCAATGTCTTATATCATACATACCATATGACACGATAACATAAAATTTACAAAAAAAAAAAAAAAAAAAAAAAAAAAAAAAAAAGTTATCAGTATGTTGATTAAGAAATGATCTACCAGTATCATTGTCCTTTCACTAGAGATTGATTAATTAGAAAAAGGACTAATATCTAGCAAAATACCTAACATAAGGCTGCATAAGAAACACCTGAGGTTAGGCCAATAAACAAGTTAGATCATGTTACATATATGCACCTTTGTGAAATAATCTTTTAATGAAAGAACCTAAGTAATAATCAAGTAATAATTAATCATTAAACTTATAGGAAACAATAAAAATCATGGTAGATATTTGGATAAGCAAAGGGCTTTATGCGATGCGCTGTCTAGAAGAAGTATAGATCTTCGTCTTTATTTTGAGATAAATCCTGCTTGATACTGTGCTTTCGTAGTCGTACATCACTATTCTGACAAAGAAAATGAAGATGGTGATTTCTTGATGCTAAAACAACGCCCTATTTTGAGCACGTGGAATCATTATGTTAATATTTTAGAACCCATTTAATCTCTAATAAAAGGCCTTATAGAAGAAAGGTTCCTGATATACTCACTTGATTAGACCATGACCCGGTTAATGTGGGACTTCTAACACATTCTCCGATTAAACAATATCCAATTAATTCAGTGTATGTTGATCAGCCAAACTAAAAGAATAGTTGGGAATGGGGCTTTGTACTTGCTAGAAGGAGACTTCATCACCATATCACTTACCTACTAGTCAATTATAGACTTAATTCTCGCTCGAAATTTCTAAATCTTAAAAATATAGAAATTTTGCGGTCCTAAAAAATATAATTTGGAGCATGGATAATGTCAAAGAAGACAAACATGCTCTCCATGACCATCTCATTTTCGCCAAGTTTTTTTTAATGTTCAAATTCTCATCCGCAAGCTAGTTCATACTTGAATGCATCCTTGTCGTTGGATTAGTCTATAAATAGATTGTGAACAATGCAATATTCCAACCTAAGATTAGGAAAGACAACTCAAAACGTAATTTCTTTTTGCACATCCTTTTCCTGCTCAAGGCCATCTTATTGATTGGTTCTCAAGGTCTTCTCTTTTTCTTCACATCTTTCTCTTATTCAAGGTTCTCTTAATTTCTTGATGTAAATCAGTGCATACAATCTTACAATTACCATTTTTCAGATGGAGACAATCTTAACTCAAATCTAGGCCCCAAATAATGGTAACCTAGTCACCATCTTTAGTATTGTTAGAGGTGGTATCAGGGGCATCATTCTGCATCTATCCTTGCTCACCTAGAATCATATCTTCAGGTATAAATTATTTAAGAATTAATGGATTATCAGCAGTATATTTCATTTCTATATATCAATTCATCTCCATGTCAAATTAGAGTTCTTGGACTGAACAATTTTACAATCTAAATACTTTTTAAATTCATCTCCATGACTCACCTACCTACCTACCTTCCTTACTACATGTTTTAAAATTTGTTATACTAGTGTATGTATAACCTGCATATGATATGCAGTCACCAAATAAAAACAAACTACAAAGAAGTCAACTAGTTAATAGTACTCTTGGCTATTTATGTTACTTTGTGGTCTTATAAATATGAAATGCATGTAAGATAAAATAACGGATTTAGGTAACAATAACCACAGATAATAAAATATTGAATCAGGAGAAGGATGGTAAGAAAGCAAGGATTGCAGACTACTTTAATGTGATTTCCAGAACAAGCACAGGTGGTCTTGTGATTGCCATGCTCACTGCTCCAAATGATGAGAAACGTCCTCTATCTGCAGCCAAAGATATTGATTCGTGTCATAGTAGGGTGATAGAAATCAGCAAAATTTATATCCCTGAAATCCCAACTATCGTAGCAAACTCTTTGCGGTATAGTGGCTCTGATCGAACACATGGATGGTTTTCTTCGTACAAATGATTCTGATGAAGGCCCGAAATGGTGAATTCAATTTGGATTTTGGGATTTTGTAAAAACAGGGGGTGTAATGGTTGGCAAACTGAAATTTAAATAAAATAAAATGTAAAAGAAGTATCCTTAAAGTGTCAGGCTACTGGATTTGGGTTCTAAAGTTCACTGAGGGGTTCTCGGGTCCATTTCCTCGCATTGGGGAGGATGACCTATAGTCATTTCCCGAACCGGATCTTCATTTAGCTTTAAAAACTAAACCTTATGATTTTCCCTTTTGAAAAACAGCATTTATTGAGCATTAATGCTCCCAGACAGTGAAAACTTGCTGATGAGCTTAAAAGTCATCCATTTTCAGTCCATTTTTCTGATTGATTTCTATCTAAAAAAGTGGTTATGTCTTGAAATGTGAATAACTCACAGCTATACGACGGGAAATTCAAGAAAGAGGATATTGTAGTAAAGGTCACGGCGGCGAAGCGGGAATGACCACGGTAGGTACGTTGATGTTGCGGGAGAAATGCCACGAGGAAGAAAGGACACATTGTAGCGGCCTTGACGGTGATGAAGAATCACATCAAGGTTTCAATAGAAGCTCAAGTCGAGGCTGACCAAAAATTAATGAAGAGCGAGATATGATGTCGCGACACAATTTCGAGTCGCGGCCAAAATTGAAGAAACCGCGATGGAGCATTGGTCGTGACAGAGATAAGTCATGATATGCAAGGCTCTGAGGCGAACATAGAGTCGCGACATCTAAAAGAATTCGTGACATCGACTGAATCGAGAAGATGTCGCGGCGATCGTGTTGTCGCGACATCGATTCTAAGAAAGTAGGTCGCGACGTCATTCGTGATTTGCGACATCGATTCCGCAAGAACTACGGTCGCGACATCATTCAGCGGTTGCGACATCAGTTACAAGGAATGCTAAAGGATAGTCGCGACCCGAATAAAAGCATGCGTGTAAATTTGAGACAAGGCGAGGTCGCGACGTGCTCGCCCAGGCTAGTTAATGAAATCCCACAGTCATCAAATGGGCCAAACTCCCCAGAACCTATAAATCTGCGGTGCTGCGAAGGAAAACTGACTCGACTCGAAAAGAGAGATCACGGGTAGGCGAAGGCTCTTGTATTTTAATTTTCTTTTCTTTATTTTGTTTTATTTTAGATTAGTTAGTTATTTGATTCAATTTGGATCACGGACTTTGGGTTGTGAAGTAGAAGGCGGTGCGAGAATTCTATTTCTTTCAGGTGCTTGCTGAAGTGTCGAATTCAGGATAAATTTTGGAATTCGGATTGTAGTTTCGGTTCTGAGTGGTGTTCTTGATCGATTACACACCGATGTAGGGTGTAATCTTGGCTGATTTAGAAACCCGGCTTCCATTGAATAGACTCACGTTGTGAAATTATCTTTCTACTTGAAATTTATCGAAGCTATTGGCTATCAGTTTGTAAATCTACTTGCTGGTTTAGTATTCACGTAATTGATCCCATTGTAGCGCCTTATAACCATAATAGGATTGTCTCATTGCTCACGATTTCGGGAGGCCCTCGGTGACACGAGAAGGCAATCTGAGTGATGAACAATTTACGAAAGGTATCTGAACGATAATGGTGATCTAATGAGCTGCGAGAATTTAAATCGGGTAAATCCTCTTCTCACTTGAAATCAGAATGAGTTGAATGATATCCATTTAAACAAGCGGAGAGGCACTCGGTCGAATAGTAAATAGTCAATCTAGGTGTTAGCAAGAGGATCTAATCAAGGAAAGGATGAAGCTGTTCCCAATTTTGAGGAAGAGAAACCGATGCAAAGTGTTTACCCATGCTATACCTATGTCTTGGGACCTATGTCTTAGGAGCGCTAAGGTTTGCGATTACATGTTGCGGTACTGATATATTGAAAGAAAATGCCCGAGAACAAACCTTTAGATTCAAGTGAGTTCTGTCCTCGTCTTCCAAAGAAACAAGGAAAGTTGGGTGACGACGATGGCGTGGAGAGATCGAGCGCCTTTATCATATTCACTGATAGGTTTTAAATGCTGGCGATTTCATGAAGCAGTTTAGTCGCGATATCAGAATTGATGTTCCTGATAGCGGTATTTTCAATGTTCCCTTTAAAGATAATTATTCGATGCGAATTTGTTATTTTGAATTTTTCGAGTTTTAATTCATTTGTTTTATTAATTCACATATCTTAGGCTTATTTTACATTTCAAGGTTTGAAAATGATTCGATTACTGCTCCGAGTCAAATAATTATAGAGTTTGAGTAATCAAGGTAGTTGATTGAGAATTCTTGAGATCTACGTGGAATGAATATGCGGACTTAAATCGATTTACTACTTGTTGTTTGTACATACCATCTGGATCGAAAACGAGAAAAATGATTTACTCTTAAGAAAACCGCTTTTGATGTTCGGTATAATAGAATCTGAACAACGAACAAGTTTCATGGCATTATCTTTGGGGATTAGATAATAGTCCTTTAGATAAATCACAGAATTTGTATAGGTGTTTTGATCCATCATCATCATCACAGAGAGGGGTGAACACTTTGCCTCCACGATCTACCTCATAATGACAAATAGAAAGCAACTAATGAATCTCGTGAATCTGGCAATAGAAAACTATGCTGAACCTAAAGATTGCTAAATGTGAGTGATGAGGCACATGAGACTTGAACCTAGAGTGAGAAATAGGAACATAAATCTTAAATAAAACTTGCGTTAAAAGCGAGAGGACCAGCAGTTGTAGATCTGCGCAGCGACCTTACAACTTGAGGAGGAAGGGTTTAGTCACATCCTCAGGGTTGCTGTCCTGGGAGGTGCTTGGCTGCTGAAAAATGGAAAAGAAAATGAAAGAAAGCTGACGAGAAAATGGCTTGGGAGAATTTGAAAGCTGTCCCAATTTGTGCTGAATTGATTGATTTTCTTCTGAGATCTTGACTAAATCTTATATCGACTTAGAAGCGAGGAAATTCTGAAAAAAAAAAACTAGGCAAGCTATTGCAAGGGATAATATTGAAACAAAAATTGAAACAAACGGCATGCGCGTCAGCGAGGAGCGGGGCGAGGAGACGATTTTGAGCAGTCTGCGGAGGATGGTAGTGGCCGGTGGAAAAAGCATTCTGCGAGTGCTCCATTTTCTTCACATTTTGCTCTTTGTTTATGCAGGATACAATGCATGATAGAGTTCAACTCGGGTTCTTCATGTTTGAATTGACTCGATAATTTTGGCTGATTATCTTGCAAAAACTTCTGAAATTAGCCCGCAATGTGATGATAGAATATGATGGCCTTAATGCTGCAAATTGGGTTAATTCGGTTGATTAGTACACAAAAAGTGCTCGAAACCTACAATAAATAGGGCTTAAAGCGCTTTACTTTTTGGACACTATCGAGATATCATGCCCCTTTATCTGACATGATGATTAGATATTAAATGTTGGCAAGGACGTCTTTGAGTAAACCAGCGATAACGCTAATACATCCCTCTTGTCGTGGCATTGCTACTACGATATAGTGGCTCTGGATGGTCATAGGGATGGTTTCTTGATGGAAATGACTAATGCTAAGTTTAACACCTAGTGATTAATAGTTGGATTTTGCGGTTTTGTCAAGCAATAGGTTGTAATGGTTGGCTTGAAAATAAAATGATTAAAATGTGAGACTCTGCAGGTATCGGGACACTTTGGGCATGGGCTCTTAGAGCAGGTGAGGTTTCTGGGATGCTGCATTGGGGAGGATGACATATAGTCATCTCGACGGAGTTTATTCATTTAGCTATAAAGATTGACCCGAACCAAACATCCTTTTGACGTATTCGCGGGCATAATGGCTCGAAAGTGGTAAAACGTATCTCCTTGACCCACCTTCACGAGGACTGACGATGACAACTAATGAATGTCTCCAATGGATCTAGCGTTAAGCATCCAGACAGCAAAGATTATCAAACTCTACAGGATCATTGAGGTGCATCGAAGGGATTTAAGCCTAGAGTTCAAAGGGAAACACATAAATGCCGTGAGTACCTCGTTAAAACCATGAAACCCTGGCTTGCAGCCGATCTTTGCTTGATGCTTCTTTGAGGAGAAGGGTTTAAACCCTCTCATCCTCGGGAAGGGCGTTTGGCTAGTGAGAAAATGAGAGAAAGTGAAAAGGAACTATTGAAAGCTTCCATCAAAATTTTATTAATGATCAACATAAAAATACTCCTCTACAGTGTTGTAGGACTTATATACTGCAATGACCAAAATTACAGGTATGAATTAGTCACGCTATTACATGGGGGGAACAATTTGGGAAGAACCAAATTCATAAGTAAAGAATTCAACAAAAGTGCGACAAATTAGCGGTGAAAGTGTGAGGCTGCGAATTTTCCTGAAAAAGTTCTTGAATTTTGAAAAAATTCACAACACTAGCAGTGCAGGGAGTCTGACTTCATGCACATCTACCTGCTCTTCCGAGTTTCGTGAGCGCTCAGTTCAACTTGAATTCTTAGGTGATTAGGCCGAACAATAGTATAACATCAGTGACAGGAGGCACAGGTTTTTTCCATAAATGTAGATTAGTAGTATATTTAGGTCCTTGACATGTCAGCTTTAGGTTAATTAGATAGATTGTGCAGCAAAAAGTGCTCGAAACATGTACTTGAAGTGCAAAATAGCACTTTTGGATTTATCCACTCAATAGACACATTTAACAGTCCTTGCTTGATGAGGAAATAGAAGAAAGCATAAAAAAACAAAAAACAAGATGGAAGCTATAATAACATGTCCTGAAATGATGTTTCAAAATGAAGTGATGAATTAAACGCCCCGACAAGAGTTGCGAGAGCTCACCCAACTATCTTGGAAGAGTGTGTTGCGCGCGATGCGAATCAAGTATCAAAGCGATTATTAAAATACTGCAAGAGAACCGGCGTGCCACGAAACCTAAGTGTTTGATTTGATTAGGCAAAATAAAGTTGCAATCAGCTGTTCTCTCCCCCGAACTGTGCCTAACCGGCCCTCGTGGTGGGACCCGTTTGATACATAACTTTTGTGTAAAGAACCTGGGGGTATCAAATTTACAGGAAGTGTTAATATAACGGGGGTCCGCAGATGACTCCCGACCGCCCAAGGTTTAAGGCATGAAATCATAGGATCTGTTTTGGGCCACCTCTTTCAGGTTTTGGACTCTCAGCAGTTCAAAAACTCCGGCACCTACAATTTTCTAAGCTCTACTATTCACCATGCTTAGCAGGCACAGTCGGTGACTCCGGCCGGTGGTTTGGGCGTAAATGCTTTAAAGACTTTCCCCGTATACCACGGGCCAGTGCTCGGGTTTAGTACGAGCAATGCAGAATTTCATTTCTTTTTCTCTTATTTCCGTTTTTCTTTTCTTTCTTTGCTTGAAAGACTCATTAGTCTTTTATTGAAGTCCAGCCTATTAGGGTGATTAAAGTACTGGCGGACTTTGCGGGTTTTTTGGAGAGCAGGCGAGTTTTTCATTATAAAGAAATCTAATGTGCCCGCAGTGTGTAGTGGATTCGATGTGTCCCGAAGCTTAAATTAACCCAGCCATGCGAAAAAAGGTTGAATACAATAAAAGTTTCAACAAAGTTGTCAACTTAACTAGCATAACACCATTCTGCGCATCCAGCAAACATTGGGCAAGAATTTCAATGTCCTGCATAATTTGGCATTCTGAAAAAATGGTTTGCAGTGAGCTGTAGCGTAGGCACATAATATGTATTGAAATTAAAGGCATTTTTGTATATTTATAGATAAAAAAAGTCATGACCCGACAGTAGTTGAATTTACAAAGAACTTTGCTGAAAACAGCGAAAACATAATATAAAAACCCTTCAGCCGTTAACTCTCCCGACAAATATCACGTGACTCGATGGGGTATGGATGGAAGGTTAAGAAAAGAGAAAGTGCTACCTCTAAAGTATGGGCGATTGGGTGGGATGTCATCCTCCACTTGACAAAACTAGCTTGTTGTTGATAGAGAACAGGAAAGAAGGGTGGATGTAACACCGAAACTTACTGATCATTTCGACATAACAGTCATTACCATGAAATCTCATTGATTGTTCAGTGAGTTAAATGAAACCCAGAACGAAGACAGGAGATTACAAAACAAGGATAAAATTGTAATTTGTCCAAAAGGGCACTAAAACTTGATCTGATGAGTTTGGGGCAAGTAAATAAAGGAAGCTTGAATACAATGCTTGAAAGTTTGGAGGCTTAAAGCATTAATGAAACTAACCAATATGGGTTTTTGGAGAGGCAAACAAGGCCTTAGAGCATAGGTTTAAAAGGCCAAAAGTTGGTCTCATTTGGGGAGGAGAAAAAAAAACGTGAAGGAGGAGGGGAGAAGGAAGAGAAAGGAAGAAGATGGAGGAGCCAACATCGAAACCCAGCGAGTATGGAACTACCAACTTTGAGTATGGATTTGGATTTTGGTAGTGGATCTAACTGAACGTTTAGTTGTGGTTTGCCCCGAACCTAGGGTTTGATAAAGTTCATCTGACATAGGTTTCTTGTTGGAAGTGGATTTTCTTTTCTGGGTTTGTGGAGACACCATCTAACTTGATAGATTAATGGGAGTAAGGTGGGTAAAACCCCCGAATGTAAAAATGAAAACATGGAATCCTCCCTTTGAGTTGGATTCATTGATTATTAAAATTAAATAGTTGAATTAAGAACTAAACCTAACAAATCTTAACATTTAGTATATATATGAGTTATGACCCACATGTGAAATGTTTTGGAGAAAATCATGAAAGGTTTGATGAAAGATATCCATTGAAAGATGATTTGAGGATAATTGAGGTTAAAAGATGCAGTGAAGCTGATTTTGGAAAGTGTATATTAAGTATAGATTTGAGACGGGATGGAAAATTGCATGAAAAATGGGAGAAAATACACGATTACAACTTTTCGGAGACTTGTCGTTAATTTGAACTTATCTGGGTACAACTTCTTGTGTTCTGGTTGTTTTGGCCAACTTGTACCGGTACAAGTTAGACATGTACCGGTACAAGTTAGACATGTACCGGTACAAGTTAGACATGTACCGGTACAACCTGTTCTGCTTTCCCAGTTTCGACCAGTTTTCGTATTTTGGCCATAACTTGCTCAATTCTTATCCGATTTGAGTGATTCAAGTGGATACGTAAAATAGACTTCAAGGAACAAAATTTAAGAAAAGCATCGCCAAATTCTGATCCTAAATGGCCTAAAAATTCACTCCAAAGTGGGGCCGTGTGCAAAACCAAATTCTGGTTCGACTTTGAACATAGAGTAGTCGGGTTGTTTTTGGGCGTAACTTGAGTTTCGGTCTCGAATTGGGTGATTCAGTTGAATAGAACCCTTAGCACCTTATCTTTAAAATAATAGAATGACCTAGAGTCAAACATGAAGTTAGGATCGGGAAAAATTAGTAATACAAACTGTTCTAATTATGTCCAGGTAAACCGACTAGTTTGGCATGAAAATGCCATAACTTTAGTTGGGATGATCCGATTGGATTAATTCCACTTCTAAGTAAAGTAGATACATAGAGGAATAAGAATATATGAATGATTGTGATTCACATACATCATACTTCACAAGAATATGAAGTGTCATATGTAATGGGCATGAAACAAGGAAAAATGTAGAAAATGAAAAATATTAAAGATGTGTTCATAGAACATGAAAATGATTATGGAAAATGAAAATGAAAAATGAATTGAAACATAATTGTGAACGCAGAGGCAATATATCATGGAACACATAATGTAGTTTAAGTGATATATGATTATTATCATAGCCAGAAAATGATAACAAATGATAGAAGTATACATAGATGAGTATACATGAATGAATGTATGAATGAGTGTATGAATGAGTATACGTGAATAAGTATATGAATGAGTATCGTGAATGAGCATAGAATGAGTATATATAAATGATCACATGAATGAGTATGTGATTGGTATATCTTTGAAAGATATCACAGTGAATATAAATCGAAATGTGATATTGAAGCTGAATGAGCGTGAATAATAATAAAGGCGGGATTCATTCGCGGAATCCGTCGTAAATGTGGTGAATGATATGAAGAATGAATGGCGACGGGATGCAAGCGACATCCGTCACGAAGGCACGAAATTATCAATGTCCCACTTGGCGGGATGCACCAATCGGCATCGGAGTCATGATGGCGTGGCATTGAAGAAATGTCAGCAGGATTCACCAAGCTGGATCCGTCATGATGGCGTATGACATTTAATTGATACCCGCGTAATCGGGATACCGGCGGCATCCGGCATGATGGGAGACGAATAATTGATACGAGTGTCGGGATGCACCCGAAGCGGCATCCGGCATGATGGGAGACGAATAATTGATACGTGTCGAGGTTGCGCAAGCGGCATAGGCGCGATGGAAGGCAGAATAATTACATACCACGTAACCGGGGTCCTGCAAAGCGACATCGTGTGATGGGGGCCGAATTGTAAAATGTGTAGGCACGTTATCGAATGATAATAAGGCGGGATTCATTAAACGAATCAATCGCCGTCACGGTAATTGATCGAAATGAAATAACCAACAATGGCGAGTGTAAATGGGATTTTATGTGTATGCTTAAATCTCATAGATTGAATTAATGAATTGGATTATTACATTTCAGATGCATGTTGTGATATTATAAATGATGTATAAAAAATGAAAGCATCACGAAATTGATAGCATGAGTTTATAATGGATAAATGGCATTATTTAGTAAATGCATGTTATTAAGTATGAATGTTATGGAGTCTTTTGAATTTGTAAATGGTCATGGGATTGCCCGGAAAGAAGTGCTTTCGATTAATTAAAAAGGTCTTAAATAGAATAACATAAACAAATGTTTTGGAAAGATAATTAGAATGTCGAATCATAGGGCTCCGGCTTCAGATCGCATGCGGCCAGGTCAGTCGAGGATTCGGTGTGACACTTTTGAAAGAAAAATTTAATAAGGCGAAATAAATGTTTTGATTGAAAACGTCGAGATAAACCGGGCTCGGCTTGGATCCATGTGTCGGGTCAAGTAGGGGATTCGGTCGCGACACGAAAATGAAAATTAATAAGCGAAAACAAAAGGATTTAGCGGGCATCCCGGATTACGAAATGTAATTTCTAAAGGGAGTTGATTAATGGCCCCGGTCGTGATAGTGATAAAATTAATATGTATTGGTATTAGTACGATTTGAACACATGAAATTGATATGATTTGATTTGTTACGAGATTGCCGTATACGTATAAGTTTACTTTGAATATGATTTGATACATCATACGTGTAGCGGATATGAGTTCTGACACATGAATACATGACCACGGGAAAGTAATATGAACAAGATAATGATAAGAAATCTGAAAAGAATAAAATCTACATGTATAATATGAGATGAGTTAGAAGTCACATAAGAATAAGCTTCGTTATATGCATAAGCAAATGTAAAAAGATAGTGACGGCGATTATTGTTATTGGTCGTTACTGTCTATATGTTCCCACTAAGCGTGAAACGCGCGGGTATTCAATCCGTGTAGAGTGCGAAGGAGATAAAGAGGACGGGGACATTCCACACCGATACCAGGGCCATCTCGGAGATAGGTGCTCGCAGCACTTTTCATAATCTCGATGTTTGTATTAGATATGTACATGTATAAGTAATTGTATAAGTAATTGGGACTTAGCATATGTGTAGAGATTTTAATGGATACCACTCCGGTGAGTAACTCCTTTGTATATGTGAATGACTTTTGGTTATTACAAAATTATTTGTATACCTGGGTATAAGTTAAGCTCGAAAAATATTGTTTGTATAAAAAAAAAAAAATAATAATAATAAAGAGTCCCGATTATCCTTGGTTGCACCCGAAGCTAGGTTCGGATCATGGCCGGGTCGGGAATGGGGTTGGGGCGTGCCCAGTGGAGACTAGGGGAGTGAATGCTGGCTGGCGCTGCGTAAGGAGATCTAATGAAGCTACAGAGGCTGTACGACCGGAGTGCTCTTCTTTACTCTTGGTGGAGGACCTAGAGGCTGGCGATCAGAGGCGTGGGGAATGTGAGGCAAGCCCGGGTGGCTGAGATCGAGAATGAGGATGGCATTTGTTCTAGCTATTCTGACCACCGGTGCATGCCGCCCGTCCTCGACCGAGTAGTATAGGCGTGGTGAAGGAAAGTGGCTGCAAACAAGCGTACTACAGTCATAATAAATAGAAAGTCACGAGGAAAAATAGGGATAGTCTCCATGGGCGATGTTGAAGTACTAGGTCCAACTGAATCTGTAGGGGCTAGAAGCACTAAAGGAGCAGATGATGCAGGTAATGGGTCAGTGGTTGATGGGGTTGTGGATGCTAGAATGTGGGGCTCCTCAACTGGAATTGCAGGGGGTGGTGGATCCTCTGTTGGATCTCTGAGTAGGATGGGAGGAGTACCTGGTACAAATTGACACTTCTCAAAAGTGAAAATAGGCATTGCAAACTCGTGATACTCTGGTGGGGATTGGCCGGAAAACCAAGATGTTCTAACCGCCGACAAAGCTGTGGAAGCAGGAGGGGATGGTCTTAGCCACCTTTAAGGTTACGTACGGTGTATCTATTCCTCAGAAGTGGAAAGAATGATCGTGATGAGCTTTGCGAAATTTGAACTAAAACCCTCGGAAATGAAATAAAGAGCCTCCAGTATGGCTCCCCTTCTCTACACCAAATGCTAGAGTGGAAATAAGTTAGACCGCAGTACATGGTCAATAAAGAGCATCCTTAGTGGAAGCTGTTGTTTGAATAGAATGGGCCCAGCTGATGTGTCTCTATAAAGGATGCGAACCATCTCCCGGGTGAGGGATGGCCTGTACTCCGCTGAATTGGCTAGGACAACCGGAAGATTGATTGTGGCAGCTATGTCAGTGGCCCGAAGTATTCCTTCACAACCATCTATAGAAAAATGCAGGCCTGTCGGATTGCGGTCTCTCTTGGAAGTCATGGTATGGTAGAATTCAATGACCACGCGCGGATAGAAGAACCGACACAGAGTCATAAAGGGCTCCAGGGAGTACTGCTGCACAAGCCTCATGGAGTCTCGAAGCTTAGGGAGGGCAGAGAAAGCCGGAATATCATAAAAATTCTCATTATGTAGATCCTTTCACTTTATGATCCCGAATTACGCTATTGGGCCACAATGGAAGAGACCTTGATGATGGAGCGGAGAGTGGTCTTGAGTACTTGACATACGGGACATGGGTAGGCGGAGGCGGGATGCTTCTAGGGTGAGTGGTGGAAGCTTCACCTCCTAGGCAGGAAGGTCAGGCTCCTCTTTGGAGGCGAGGGGCCCTCTGAGTTGGCGGAGTGGATGTGAAGGGAATGAGGAGTGGCCCCGTCATGTCTCATATCGGTCTTGGCCCGGGAACAACAAGGCATTCCGTTTGGGTGCTTGGTTAGATGACCCGGGGGTGGCGATGCGAAGTGCTTGTGATAAGGTCGGTAGAGGCAAGGACCTCACACAGTCTGAAGGCAGTCAACCACCACGGGTTACGGCCATTTAGGGAGGGATTCATGGAAGGAGGGAATGAATGAGTGGATGGAATGAACGGGAGGGTTGATATATATAGGAGGATAGGGGAAAGTGAAGAGCCTGTAAAGCTATGGTATTTAGTAACCATGAATGAGTGCAAACTCGAGGTCTCGTTAATGGGGAAGAAATGAATAAGGATTACTAAAAGCAGAAAGGTTAGTGTTAGATGAAAAAGCCATGGGCATCGGTAAACGACGTAAGAATTTTGCAACCCTACTAAAATTCATAAGGGTTGCAAAAATTCGCAACCCACAAAAATAAGAGAACTTCAACACTGTAAACTGTTTCAACGAGATGGCTTGATTCTGTAACACAACATTAATGAATAAAAGCCTGGGAAAGTGAAAACTTCGATCTAAAACTAGGTCTAAATTAGAGAAAGATGAGGGGGGAAATATAAAAAAATAATCAAAATTGAAATAAGCAAAATTTCAACAAAAGGAAGTGGCATCTTCAATCTCTGAAGAGACTAAGCCCACCCAAATCAATTTCTTAAACTTCTAAGGGTTTAAGGAGGGAAAGTTCCTCCTTGTCTGGTGTGAAGGGGATTGCATATGGCTTGAGCCTTTAGCCATTCACTTTGAATATTGATAGGCCGAAAGCGTGGTGTGTATAAATGTACACCTATGTGCGCAAGTGCACACGTCGTATCATGTAATATAATGTACCTAAGTACGGATATCGATCTACGGGGAGAGAACATTGTTGAGCCTTGACTACGCTTTAAATATTATAAGGATACAAATCGTAAATGATTCGATTAAAAACTAATCCTATATTATTTTCATCGATTAATTACCAGAAAACTGGGTTTTACCTTCACTTGCCACACTCGATGAATTTTAACCAAGAGAAATTGTTTATTTAATATTTCATATGATTTACGCTAGCGGGTTGATCTATTACCCCTCTGAGATATTCTCTCTCGAGGTATATCTTGCCTATCTCACCGGAGTGGGATTATTGCATCTACGCCTTGGCCCTCGACTCAGAAATGCCAAATGTGTATAAACCCTAATGCCACACTTGGAACCGGGATATCTCTGTTCCCAGGTTGACGATTGTTGCTTTATTCATGTCCACAGGAGTCATCATCTCGATCTCGAGACTCTAACGTGGCATACCAAAGTTGGCCCAAACCTTAACATGTAATTATTGCATAAATAAACAAGTCGATAAAAATCATACTTATATTAAATAAAAATGAAAATTAAACTAAATCCATACAAATACGAGTTAGGTTTTGACAAAACCACAGAAACGGGAAACCTAGACCATCTCTATGTGGAAGAAAACCATCAAAGAGAGGATGAAAATAAAGCGATTTTGAGTGAAAGCCCATCTCCTCTTCTTCAATCTTCTTCTTCTTAAGCTTTTCCCCTTCAAGATGTGTGCCCTAAGGTGTTTCCACTAAGAACCATCTTAGCTCGAAAATCGTCACCCAATCCCCCTCTTCTCGTCCCTACGGTTTGAGCTTTAAAACCCTTCATTATGGGCTCAAAATGGGCTAACAATCCACCCAAACCAACCCCGAACGTCGCAACGTCGTGCAACAACGTCGTGACGTCGGGATGCTCTGTTTGCTGACGTCGCTGGTTCTGGCTGTCAGCGACGTTCTTTGCGATCCATTTTGCTCCAACCGTAAGGCCATAACTGTCATAAGAACTCCGATTCGGTGTTCTTGATAAATAAAAAGCTCTTGAAGTTTAGAATCCATCCATATATGACTTGATGCAATATGAGCTCATATAATTTCTGAAAACGTCAAAATATAGTAGCCTCTCCTGTTGAAGGTGCTGCAATGTTTGCTGATTTTCTTCAAGTTTTGGAACTTGCATAACTTCTTTGTTCGAACTCCAACTTTGGTGTTTTTGGTATCCCTGGAAATATCCTGAAGTGTAGAATCCATCCATATATGGCTTGATGCAATAGGAGCTCATATGATATCTGAAAACATCAAATTCGGTAGCCTCTCTGTACATGCAGCCAGCAGTTTTCCTCCAATTTTGCACAATTCCACCAAATGGATGACTGATCATAAGTGTGAACTTTTAGAGCGTTAGGGCACTTATTTAACATAAAAACACTATAAAAACTAACTAAATCATAGGGATAAAATAAGTATTTAAGATACTCATCACACCCCCAAACTTAAATTCTTGCTTGCCCCGTACGAACCGACTCAAAAACAAAACAAAATTGAAAATGACATGAACTAAAATAATGAGATGAGTATGAACATGATTCAAAATGGAAGAATCACTATGAACACAATATAGCAATATTAGCCTTTTCAACCAAAATTTAGGATCCTTAAACTTTTAAACTTTCTAAGAAACATGGCAAAGCAAAGCATGGTGAGCAAAGCAAATCAACCCCCCAAGTCCGCATTGGCCTTTCCCAAGGAAACTAAGCGTAGGTGATAGCATGATCTTCAGTGTATAGCAAGGTCCTAGCACCCCCAAACTTAAGCTCAACTCACCTATTTGGAAATGATAAGAACGCACCCTTTTTATTCATACCAAAATACCTAAAAATTTCCTAAATACCTAAAAAATGAAGGAGAACTAGTGCCAAGAAGTTTTAGATGAGTGTTCATGTAGCGGGGATCCATTGGTGACTCCCCACCAGTTGGTTAAGGGCACCAGGCATTAAATTCCCTTCAAACTTCACCCCGAACACTCAACCAAACTCAACGGCCCTAGGTTAGTAAGTCTCCATTTTACTACGTCCCGTGACGGGCGGTGAAGTCAAATGACTCCACGCCGAGTTGGCTTAGGGCATTAGGCTTTGAAAGGCCTGGGATTTATTACCGGGTTCGATTGGATGATCCACTTATTCTAATTCACAAGTTTTTTACTCTTTTTTTTTCTTTTTTTTTCTTCTTTTTCACTTTTTCTATTGTTTTTGTATTATTTTTTTTTAAGTTGGGGCTCGATGGCAATCCTCTTTTTGTTTAGGTGTCCCATCACTTAGGTGGCTAAAATCCCCCAAGGTTAGTTGAATTCAAGGCAAAGGGTCCAGGACCAAGGTATACAAGGGAGACCAAAAGTTTGTGTGTGATAGATTCCTTGAGAAATAACTTATTGTAGCACAATGGAGATGACTAAGCTAAGTCACCCATACGACAAGTACCGCAATTCGGATCATTTAAAAACCTAAGGTCTATTCCTCTTTACACTTGGCATTTTTGAATAGTTGTGTTCAAAATGACCTTCTACTAGCCAACAAGGCATCAAACTCACTCATATGAGACACAAAATAAATAAAATAAAGAATGAAAAGCACATGCAACTAACAACCAAATAACTAACTAAAACAGATAAGGAGATACAAAAGTTGGATTTTGGAAAAAAAAAATTTTCGTAATGAATTGTTGAATTCACCCCCCAAACTTGAAATGAACATTGTCCTCAATGTGAAACAAAAGCAAGAATCGATAATGAGTACTCCCCTAAGGTTGGTGGGGTGCTGGAAGTTGCTCCAGTAGTATGTCTCTTTGGAGGCAAAGAGGTGTTAAGAGGGGTTAGACTTTAAGTCCAATTGAAGGGGATGCTTGAATATGGTTTCCTCTTTGGTTCTTTAAGCCACCCAGAATTATTGAACTTCAAGCTTTCAACCTTTTAGCTTCCAAAACCAGATTTGAATCCCCAAAAACCTGAAATTAAAAACTAAAACATAGAAAAACAAAATCAAGCACGAAAATTTATTAAAAAAAAAGCTCAAAACTAACTACGAAATAGAAAAAAGAAAACTTTTTAAGCTTGGGCTGCCTCCCAAGGAGCTGCTCCGTTTTTTCTAGTCCAGCTAGACTCTACCAACTACGAGGATGGGTTGGTGTTTCTTGCCTCCATCCTTCTCTAAGAGGCGATAGTTGTGCTCAATCGACAACAGGCACATAGTCTTCCCACGATCTTATTATTTTTTGATTTCTGTTTTTTAATTTTTTTGTTACAATGGTTCCTCTCAATTCATTGTTGAAGTGAATGATGTACTCATCCACCTCGAGATTTGGGATCGATCTTCTCATTTTCAATTCTTCATGCATCTCACCCCGCCAAGAGTCATCTCAGGAAAAGTCTCACAACCACCTCTTTTACACTGCTTATGATTCCGGAGAAGTTGACTCTTTTTTCTCCTTTTCAACTAAGTCTTTCAAATTTTCTGCATCATCATCCTTCACCTTTTGAAGCTTCTCAAGTTCTTCATTACCTCTTGAAGTGATTTCTTCATTATAGCTCCAGTTTTCTTCTTCTGTATTCACCCCAAGAGTAGATGGCGAACTCTCATGTTGTCCTTGAAGGACATTAGCCATATTCTCTTGTTCATTCTCTTTGCCACTGGTTCTTTTCTCATACTCTCCTCATCTTTAGGTTGTTCTTTCTCAAATGTAAGTTGAGTACCAGAAGTGGACATTGGGGCCATCTCTTCTTTCAAGCTATCGAATGGTGTATCTTTGAATTTGAACATTAGCACTTGTCAATTCCATGAATTGAACTTGAGATGTCACACATTCAGCATGAACTCTTTTCATTTCAATTAATGCTGCCTCTAACTTTGTCATTCTCTCATGTGGAGGTTGACTTATCTCATTTAGTTAAAAAGCGAGGCAACCCAGCGAGTAGTCCATTTCATCCATTGATCTTGAAAATTCGGGTTGTGCCATGGTAAATGCAGCTTGAGTTCTTCTTAAATTCATCCATAGCTTCTTCTAGGCTGATCTTTGGACTTGTGGAGATTGAAAGTGTTATAAACATATTCCATGAGGTGTTTGGGTGGTGGATCCATCCAAAATTATGATTGCTCAAGTATGGGGTACCTCCATATTGAGCATAATCCATTGATGCATATGGTTGCCACACTTGACTTTGCAATTGAGTTGTCACTCTTCTTTGATGCTCATCAGCCAATTGTCGCATTCTTAGTTGCTGCTCAAGGTAGTGGCCATTTCATCAGCTCGATGATCGGATCCATTGCTGATTGAAACTTGTACTTCTCTTTGCTCTCAGTAGTATGCTTTCACGGTTCTCTCTAGCTTGGGGATCAAAAGGAACTGGTCGCCTTAACCTATCTTGTGTGCATGGAGTTAACCTCCACGAAACCTGAGCAAACAATAAAGACCAAGTAACAAGCATGGATGTAAAATGGGTAAAATAAAAAAAAATGTATTAAATAAACAAAAAATTGATTCAAAGTAATATCTAGTGCGTTGTTGTCAATATCAATACAAAAACTTCTCCCGAGCGAAAACTTGATAGAGGTGAAAGCGTGAATTGTGTATAAATGCGCCTGTAATGCGTGAGTGCAGCGTCGTATCAAGTAATATAATGTACCTAAGTACGGATATCGATATCACGGGGAGAAGTGTTAAATCTTAACTTTCGCTTTATGTGCTCTGGACCTAAAATCATAATGAATTCCAATTAAAAACTAATCCTATATTATTTTCTAAATCAATTAATTATGAAAACTAGGGTTTTGCCTTCACTTGCCACACTCGATGAATTTTAACCAAGAGAAATTGTTTATTTAATATTTCATATGATTTACGCTAGCGGGTTGATCATGCCTACAAGATATTCTCTCTCGAGATATATCTGCCTATCTCGCCAGTGGGGTGTATTGCATCTCTGCCTTGACCCCTCGACTCCGAAATGCTTAAATGTATAAACCTAATGCCACACTTGGAACCCGGGATATCTCTATTCCTCGATTGACCAATTGTTGCTTTATTCATGTCCCTAGGAGTCATCATCTCTCGATCTCAAACTCCTAGCAATGGCATGCCAAAGTTGGCCAAACCCTAACATGTAATTATTGCATAAATAAAGCAAGTCTATAAAAATCATGCCTATTAAATAAAATGAAAAATTAAACTAATCCATCTAATCTGCGATTAGGTTTTGACAAAACCCTAGACGAAACCTAGACCATCTCTATGTGGAAGAAAACCATCAAAAGAGAAAGATAGAAAAGAGAGGATGAAAATAAGCGATTTTTGGTAAGCCCATCTCCTCTTCTTCAATCTTCTTCTTCTTCAAGCTTTTCCCCTTCAAGATGTGTGCCCTAGGGTGTTTCCACCCTAAGAGAGGGCTTCTCCTCTTCAAAAAGCTCCAAAATCTGTCACAAATCCCTCTTCTCGATCCCTACGGTTTGAGCTTTAAAACCCTTCATTATGGGCTCAAAATGGGCTAACAATCCACCCAAAACCAACCCCGAACGTCGCGACGTCGTGCAGCAACGTCGTGACGTCGGGATCTTTCTGTTTCTCTGGCGTCGCGGCGTTGGTTCTCAACGTCGCGACGTTCTTTGCCAGTCCCATGTTTTGCTCCAACTTTGTAAGGCCATAACTTTGTCATACGAACTCGATTTGGGTGTTCTTGATACGTAGAAAGCTCTTGAGTTTAGAAATCCATCCATATATGACTTGATGCAATATGAGCTCATATAATTTCTGAAAACGTCAAAATATAGTAGCCTCTCCTGCTGAAGGTGCTGCAATGTTTGCTGATTTTCTTCAAGTTTTGGAACTTGCATAACCTCTTTGTTCAAACTCCAATTTTAGTGTTCTTAGTATCCCTAGAAAGATCTTGAAGTGTAGAATCCATCCATATATGGATTGATGCAATAGGAGCTCATATGATATCTGAAAATGTCTAAATTCAGTAGCCTCTCCTGCTGCTTCTATAGCAGTTTTTCCACCAATTTGCACAATTCCACCAAATGGATGACCTGATCATAAGTGTGAACTTTTAGAGCATTAGGTCACTTATTTAACATAAAAACACTATAAAAACTAACTAAATTATAGGGATAAAATAAGTATTTAAGATACTCATCAATAGTCTTTTGTCCTTTGAGTTGAGCAACTCCACTGCTCCATTAGGGTAGACTTGATGGATAATGAATTTACCAATCCACCTCGATTTGAGTTTTCTTGGAAATAGGTGAAGCTTTGAATCATAGAGCAACATTTGATCCTCGTTTTCGAAATTCTTTCGAGCCACCATCTGATCATGCCACTTCTTCAATCTGTCTTTTGCAATTTTTGAATTTAAGTAGGTATCATTTCGCAGTTCCTCTAACTCATTGAGGTCGAGGAATCTTTTGAGGCTAGCTCTTCATAAATCCATATTCAACTTATTGATTGCCCACCATGCCTTATATTATCTCCATAGGGAGGTGGCATGCTTTTCCATAAACGAGGCGATATTGGGACATTCCAAGAATTGTCTTGAAGGCTGTCCTATATGCCCATAATGAATCCAACAGCTTGAGGGATCCGTCCTTCCTATTGGAATTCACTACCTTCATCAGGATACTTTTGATTTCCCTATTGGCCAGCTCAACTTGTCCACTAGTCTGTGGATGATAAGGGGTGGCTATTTTGTGCTTCACTCCATATTTAGGTAGAAGGGTTTCAAAGGGTTTGTTTCAAAAATGTGAACTTGAATCCTTAATTATGGCCTTAGGTATCCCAAACCTTGAGAAAGTATTCTCTACTTTAGAAACTTCAGTACTATCTTGTGGTTATTTGATTTGCAGGAATCGCTTCAACTCATTTAAACATGTAATCGACCCCAACTGAATATATGAATATCCACGAGGATATATGAATGGCCCATGAGTCAATAACCCAAACATCAAATAAGTCCACTACCAAGATTGGGTTCAAGGGCATCATGTGACAACGAGAAAGTTTCCCGAGCCTTTGGCATCCATTGCAACCTCGACACATATTATGAGCATCCTTAAAGAGGGAAGGCCAGTAGAACCCCGATTGGAGCACTTTCATAGCTATTTTCTGGGAAGCAAAATGACCACCACGGGCATTTTTAAAGTGGCGTGGTGAAATCATGTTGTTTTCAACTAAGCACACATCTCCACGATGATTTGAGTGCATAGGATTTTAACATAAATGGTTCTTCCCAAAATATGAATGAATCTTTGAAAGTATTTCTTATCATGCCTTCCATTTTGGTTGGAATTTCCCTATTATAAAATTAGCAATGTGAGGCTCTGGGTTACTTTCTACGGTAGCGGTGATTCTCGGGACTTCATCATTAATTGGAGGAACTTTGTGTATTGCGGGCTATAAATTCGGCTGGAGGAGATGATCTGCTACAACATTCTCTACCCCCTTTCTTGTCCTTGATCTAAAGATTAAATTCTTGGAGTAAGAGGATCCATCTTATAAGTCTTGCCTTAGCATCCTGCTTGGTTAATAAGTATTTCAAGGCGAAATGGTCAGTGAAGATATGATATCGACCACAGGTAGTATGTTTGAAACTTGTCAAGGCATAGACTCTTTTTTTTGCGTGGATTCCTTCTCTATGGTAGTGTAATTTCTATGAGCTTCATTCAGAGTTTTTCTTGCATAATAAACCACATAAGGCTTTCCATCCTCTCTCTGCCTAAGGACTGCCCCAATGGCAAGATCACTGGCATCACACATGACTTCAAAAGGAAGTTGCCAGTTGGGTGCTCCCACTATAAGTGCAATGGTCAAGTATTTGAGCTCTTCGAAGCTCTTTTGACAAGCTTCATTCCATACAAATTTAGTATCCTTTTCCAGCAGCCTATTCAGGGGTTTTGCAATTTTGGAAAAATCTTTGATAAACCTCCTGTAGAAGCCTGCATGGCCAAGGAACTGTCTCACAACCTATACATTCGTGGGTGGTGGTAACTTGACAATAAACTCAACTTTAGCCTTATCGACTTCAATTCCCTTGTTGGAGATAACATGTCCTAGAACAATTCCCTGATTCACCATAAACTGGCATTTATCCCAATTGAGCACCAAATTCTTCTCAATGCATATGTGCAGCACAACTTCAAGGTTGGCTAAGCACTACTCAAAAGTATCCCCATATATAGTGATATCATCCATATACACCTCCATGATACGTTCCACCATATCGCTAAAAATGTTGAGCATACATCTTTGGAATGTGGCAGGTGCAGTGTAGAGGCCAAAAGGCATTCTCCTATAAGCATATGTGCCAAATGGACAAGTGAAGGTGGTCTTCTCCTGGTCCTCCGCCGCATCTCTATTTGAAAATATCCGGAATACCCATCTAAGAAGCAATAGAATGGTTGCCCAAAAACTCTCATAAGAAGTTGATCGATGAAGGGTAAAGGGAAGTGGTTCTTTCTTGTCACTTCATTCAATCTCCTGTAGTCTATGCATACCCTCCAACCTGTGGTAAGGAGGGTGGGTACATCCTCCCCTTTTTCATTTTGCACCGTGGTCTCCAGTAAGTTGATCGACAACACATAATTCTGGGGCATCCTGTAGCTCTCCAAGAACTTCTATTGGTTCCTCAATCAATTCCTCCTATAGCTGCTGCAATTGAGACTGTTCATTCAGAATGGTGTCAATCAGGCAAACTTCTTCTGGATCCTCCTCCACTAGGGGCATGTGCTTCTTGCTTAGGTGGAAGTGTTTGATTCTAGTGTCCATATTCCCAAATGTCAAATGCATAACTCCTTTTGGCAATTAATAATCGCATTTGGGAGTGGCCAGATAGCTCCCAGAGGATGATGGAGTGCATGGATTGGCTCCCCATTGCAATCGGTTCGGTGTCAAGGACAACGAAGTCCACTAGGTAATAGAATTTATCCATCTGTACCAAGACATCTTCAATAGTGCCCTTAGGAATTTTGACTGATCTATCTGCTAAAGATAGGGTGATGGTGGTAGGTTTCAATTCTCCGGCCAATGACTTGTGCAATAGGAGTAGGGTAGTAGGTTGACACTATTTAAAATCTAATAAGGCTTTTAAATAACCCTGATGATTACCAAGATAGTGTGAGAACTCCAGTCTTTGTATTTCGCGCAGGTTTGCATTTGGATAATGGCACTCATTTTATTCTCGCTGTGAAAGTCTTCTTTATCGATATTCAACCCTTTTATAGTGCACAATCCTTCAAGAACTTAGCATACGCTGAACTGTTTAATCAGTATCCAAAGATGGGATGTCGGACTTTAATTACATAATACTTCCAAAATTTCATTTTGGTGGATCACCTTCTTTTTCCTTTTAGTGCTTGGAGGAAGCTCAGAGGTAGCAGCCTCTTCTTCACCATCTTCGATTTACAAATGCTTCCGATCTTACTTCTTTCTTCAGTTTCACAGGTAGCCTATATATCAAGGTTCACTGTTATCATAATTCCTGGGAAGGATGACCGCCTTCACTTGGTCTTATTCTGGGCAGTCTACTAGAGGTTATCGCGACCTCCCGGGGTTTGGGTGATTCGTACACAAAGAGGTATGCACTGGGTGAAAATTTTATATCCAAAGTCGGTTGTCAGAGAAAAAGCTTACTACAAGATAAAGTGAATGAAGGTCAACTCGTGACGTTTTCGCATTAAATGACTCTGGTCAAGAGGTTTAAAACAGGAATTTAAATTTGGATTTTGCTATGGTGATAAAACCACGAGGTTTTGGGGCGAACAAAATAAAAACGCTACAAAATGTGTAAAGAACTCCTCAAGTGTTAGGTCACTAAAGAGTCTATAGGTCACCGAGAAGTCCTCGGTTATTTTCTCGACGGGGAGGATGATCCGGCAGTTGCCCCGAACCGATTTCACGAAGAAACCAACCGTAAAATAATTATCCTTTTGAAAGATGGTGTTTATTGAGCAGCAGGGGTCACCGATAATGAAGAACAATTCTTCCTCATCACGCCAGCAATGATTTAATAGAGGTAATGACGAATTCAAAGATCTAGCACAGCATCCATCGAACCCTCAAAAGATTACCAAACAGCGCCATTCAAGGTGAATCTAGGGATTTAAACCAGAGCTCAAAGCGCGGTTCATAACCGCCAGCAGAGTTACCCGCGTGAAAATAGTGGTGGAACCCTCCAGCGCCGATGAGCGCAATCGCGAATCCTCTGCTTCGGCGATGGCGCGGTTTTGCCAAGCCATCCTCCGAAGCACAACTCTATGCGTTTGGCTGCCTAAAAGTGCCAAGAAATGAGAAAAAAGGAGCAAAGAAGAGTTAAACGTAAATAGTTTCCCAAAATTACTGCACAGACGATTGTTACAAACTAATTATACCTTATATACAACCTGTGAGTGAAGGGAATTGGCAAAATGTTCAAAACAAGTGTTATTACAAGGGTAGAAAGGAAAACCAAACGAAATGTTTTTAAACACAAAACGAGCAGCGGATTTCGCCACAGGTGTAAAATTCTCTCCTGTGTTTAAAATTCGTGTTTGTAGCTTAAATTTTGATATTCAAGTTAATCGTCGCCATTACTCATTCATTAGCTCCCGCCGCTAATACTATTCACAATCGCATTATTCCATTTCTTCGCTTTTGATATTCTTCATTCCCGACTTGTTAGAAATTGATAGAAAACCATATGAATTTGATGGAAATCAACCCGACTTTGTTATGATTGGACGACACACGATTTGGTCACTGCAAAACTACAAAATAGCCCCTTAATGTGCTCAGAAGTAATAGACCAATATAATGAATATAATAATTAAAAATACAAAAAAGGCCAAAACTATTGGGGTCTAAAATAGCACTTTTTGGGCACTAATCACACTTCAACCATATATTGTTATCTATAGAATGTGCAGAAGAAAATAACAAAAAAGACATAAAAGTAAAACTATAAATAAATTATATTACAAGGTTGTGAGTTCAAAAGGTTGGCAAGAAGTAATGTTAACTGCGGTGAATCCATCAAAGCCTGCTCAATAATCATCTTTTCGAGAATGGAATGCCATAAAATTGAGTATCAAAAGAGCCTCCTCTTGCTGAACCGCAGACTTCCACCAAAAACCTGGGCGTTTGTCAGATCGCTCAGAACACAAAACCATGAATCAGACTTCCACCTGGTCACTACCACTATCAAGATGTTAACCAACCTAAACAGAACAAGAATCACTCTTATTCTACATCAGTTAGGTACGCTGAGGAATCGACTTACCAAACCATAACGGGATTTGTCTACATGACTCCTACCTAATTAAGGCTTAGGGCACCAAGTCATGAGGATCTTTCGACCACGCCAACTCTTCGTGTTTCACCCCGAATTTAATGGTTTCAGACTCCAAAGACCTACAACTTGCTAAACTCCACCCATCCACCCATGTAGCAAGCACTGGGCGTCGTGGGCTTCAACCAAATGGCCAGTGGCAATTCGTTTTAAAGGCTTTCATCATAAAACCCTCGGACCGTGCTCGGGTTTCAAGGCAAAGCTGCAATTTTCTTCTTTATTTTTTCTTTGCTTTTCTTTTTTCTTCTTTTTTATTTTGGAAGACACACAATTTCCTTCATTCATGTGGTCCCAACCTGCCAAAGGTGGTCACCGAAACCAGGGTGCTATTGCAAGGCTTAGAGGCTAGGCGCTTTTTCAGGCTGGCTTAACCCAGATGTGCACAGCAGGCTCGGGGTTAGCCAGTTGCAAGAAAAAGGGCTCAAACAATATTCAACCGATCATCCACTAACTAGGCATAACCAATCAACACTGAATAATCTGACAGTTTAATTTTTCAAACCACAGTTAGAAAAACACAAAAAAATGGGTGCGCTTTGGAACAAATTAGTTTCAGATAAAGATAGTCGCTTCAAAGGGCAAAACTAAAGAAGCTAACGGGAACATCACAAAATGGGCTGAGCTCAAAATAGCAACAAAAATATATGTGAAAAGCCACTCTTCGTTAACTCTCCCCCCAACCAAATATCTGCCAATGTCCAGAATGAGGTTCTGATTGAAAGAAAGGAGTATACCTCCTTGATGAGATGTGATCGTTGTTGAATTAGAGACTTCGCAAGCTTTCCATCGACACCTTATTCAATTCGTTTAGTCAAATGAACAAGTTAGAAGAAGAAAAGAGAGAAAAAGTGATCGCTGGAGAGATTTGAAAATTTCTCATTCATAAAATTTCAAAAGTGTTATTTAGAGCTATTTTTATCACACTGTTTAATACCAAAAAATGCCAAACTGAGTTCGTAAGGAAAAGTTAGACAACAAAATCAAGAGACAAACAGTTGAGGAGTAGCGAAAATTTTGCCATATAGTTAATTTGCATAAGAGCTAAATCGCTATATTAAAATCTATATATATTGAAATTTTTCGCTTATATTTATAGCATTTTTTTTTTTTGAAAAATAAATACAAGGTAAAGTACATAATAATAATAATAATAATAATAATAAATAATAAAAATAAAAAACAAACATTTTAAGAGACAAAAATTTTTTTGATAAAATAACAGGAATAATAATATTTAAAAAAAATTTTTTGTGCAAATATAGAATAATAATAATAAAAACAAATATATATATATATATATATATATATATATATATATATATATATATATTTTAATTACCTTACCGCTCAAACTTTGTCTTTTGGTCGGAGGATATCCGCACATCAATTTTGGTTATTATTGCGAAATTTTCGCCGCTCCTCCCGGTTGTCGTGCCGGATCTTCTTATTTTTGCTTCAAAATTCACTCAAACTGCAAAAATTAATACAAGAAAAATTAAGAAAAATTGCATAAAAGTCAAAAACAAGCTAGAACAAAGATTAACTTAAAAATTATGGAAAAT
This sequence comes from Tetrastigma voinierianum, assembly GCA_016808115.1. Classification (NCBI taxonomy): domain Eukaryota; kingdom Viridiplantae; phylum Streptophyta; class Magnoliopsida; order Vitales; family Vitaceae; genus Tetrastigma; species Tetrastigma voinierianum. Next base: position 42,288 of record JAEQBH010006469.1, read on the forward strand.
CCAAGAAGAAAACCATAGAACCAAAATGAAATAAAACAAATAAAATAAACAGAAAAAAATTAAATCAAAGCTGAGATCAGGTTCCACCTCAAACCAATTCCTTAGTTTTTGGAGGGGCTGAACCTACGGCTTTCTAGAAATGCTCTGGGTTCGTGTTTCAACCGAACCAGACCAACCATCCATTATGCCACGCCATGTGAGCAACTGCCAATTTCTTCGGCGTAGTGGCAAATGTTCGAGAACGGCCACCAACCTCCCAAAGCTCCTAGCACAAGAACAATAAATGGGGTGGGCCTGGAGCATTTATGTACTGTGTGTTAGCCAGTCATGAGCGCAGGCATATACTAGGCCCCAGAGAGGGCGCCTCCCGCAAATGGTCATTTGCATACACACATTTACTTTCCTCTCTTCTCTTCTTCCCCCTCGCCGCCGCCCCGCCGCCCTGGCTCGGGCAAGGACTTTTGAGGCTTTTCTATTTCTTCCTTTCCATTACCCTCCTAATACATTGGGATACTTTCTCTTTCTTTCTCCCAGACAAAACACAAGACAAATATAAGGAGGATCGTGAGAACCTTGGCCGCGACACTACTCCTCCACCATGGTGTTACTCAAGCACTCTCCTTCTAGATTTTCTCCCTCTTGATTAGCATGTTGCTGACTGGCAAGCTTTGAAATGGAGTACTGCAGGTTTTCTTTCAAATTATGTCATTTACCATGTCCATACCACCCTCTTGTTTACATTGTTTTCAAGTAGGGTCAATTTTTCCGACATAATTGAGCATTGATTGTCTTATTGCCATTTCCACAAAGTTACCACGAGGCTTGGTGAGGTTCAGTATGATTCTTCTACTGGAGAGGCTGATTGTGATGGAGGTGCATACCGTGGAGAAATCAGAGGTGCACTCACCCATGGAGGATTCCATAGTCCTCATGGACCTATATGGGTTTGGATTTCTCCCCAAGGGTTGGCCGATTCACAGGAGGCCCCATAGTCCCTAGCGACATTTTCAAGGCGTCATAGGTTTCCAACAATACCTACTATATTGTTCTCCTCTTCCATTTGATCACAAATTATTTTCCACTTAATCAGACTTAAACTACTTGCCTTCAGAATTTTTAATCCACTGTAACGTTTTCTCCTGCAGCAAATAGGGCAGACACCAAACAAGGGAAAAAAAAGGAAAATAGAGAAAATCGGGCAACCGCCAGAAACTCGGTAAACGTAAAATTAGTGGAGACATTATGAGCTAGAGAGGATCGCAGGTGCCATTTTACCGTCGTTAAACAGTACTTTAGCACCATCCTGACAATGACACCATTTTGATTCATGGCCACGCAGGTACATAATCAACAGCAGTCTCTATATCCTAAAGTTTCCTACGGCTGTGAGCAAAGCTACTAATGTAGTGATAAAGTGGTCTGGTCTAACTCTGGGACGGGGTTTTTCTTTCTCAGACAAATGACTCCAGCATGTAAGAGGATCAAAATGGTTAATTGAAATTGATTTTGGCGGTGATAAAACAAGGAGGTTTCTAGTGGTTTAAACCAAAGAAAAATAAGTTAAAATGTAAATATAACTCCTCAAGTGTTACCAGTCACTGTGTGGCTGAGTTCCCATAGGTCATTAAGAGGTCCTCACATTTCTCGCTGGGAGGATGACCAGTGCCATTCCCGAACTGAGCCTTCATTTAGCCAAAGACCCACCTATGTACACTATCCTGGAAGAGGTGCAAGCTTACTCAAGAAACAGTGGTCACCACAAGGAAGAAACAATTTCCCGACTCACCTTACAATGATTAATGAGGTACCACGAATCTCGTGATCTAGCAATAAGCATCCACTCGAACCCTAAAGATTACCAAATAAAGGTCATTCAAGGTGAATCTAGGGGTTTAAACCTAGAGTTCAAAGGAACACAAACCGCCAAAGGCGTACTTGCTGTGAAAATCCCAGAACCTCCAAGAATTTCGATCTGCACTCAGCAACCTATGCCTGCAGAGCAAGGATTTGGGTCGTCATCCCTCCAGAAGTCATCCCTGAGAAAGTTCAGCTACCCAAACAACAAAACGAGAAAGGAGGTGAAGAAAGGTAACTGGGAGCCAAAGCTTCTCCAAAATGTATTGTGAAGGTGATTGAGCTGTTAAGCAAACCCAGACTTCAGCTATATGCTTTACAGGCAAAGGGAAATTACAAAACAAACTAAAAACAAAAGCTATTACAAGGGTAGAAAGGAGAAAAACCAAAACGAGTCACGAAAACAAAAACAGAGTGGGGAAGGATTTCGCATGTGGGAACTTTTCTCGCTATGTAAATATAAATGAAGATTTTAGCTGTGTACTCATATATAAGAGGCGTAAATTGCAAGCTTATAGCGAAATTTTGATATTCAGTAATCGTCATTAATTTGGCTCCATTGTTCTTGTCGCTACTTATTCAGCACCGCACTATTCCTTTACTTTTTTCACGGATATCTTTCATTCCCTACTTTTGTTGAAAAATTCGATAGAAAAACCATATGATATTGATGGAAATTTTCAACTGACTTTGTTATGATTGATTAACACGGCGACACAGTTTCCATAATTCCCTTGCAAAACTACAAAAATACCCTTGCACGCAATCGAAGGCAATAGGTGGTACCACAGCAAATAATCGTTAATTATGCAATGGGTCAGTACACAAAAAAGCTACTAAAACCTATTAAATATAGTGGGCTCGTGTCAGCACTTGGGCACTGATAATCAGGTTTAGGTTGTGTCTCAGAAGGGAATTCACCTTTCTTTCCTATTTGCCATGCTGGTTAGCCTGAAACGAAAGAAAAGCTGGGCTACCACTTATACCTTTGACAGCCTTGCCTTCAATTTTCTTGTTCAAGGTGCTCTCCACTGTAACAATTTTTTGATTCGCTTAAACATTCACGACTTTCTGCTCCTCTACAAAATTACCCACAACTTTGCTCAAATTCAATATTGCTTGCTCAACTGGAGATGTTGATTGTGGTGGTTGTGCTTGGGATGAGGAGCCATATCAGGGTTGTGCAGCCAGGTGCATATCAGGGAGGCTTTGGTTTCCAAGAGAGAATTGGGTGATTCCTCCAATTGGGATTGTAAGTGTTGCCATATGATGCATTGGTTGGTGACTTGAATTGACCAACAATGTTAGCTTATTCCTCTTGCATTTCCCTCATTGTTGGAATAGTGGGGCATTGCTATCCTAGATGTTCAGTAGACTGACAGATGAAACATAGCTTATCTGGCACAGGGGTCTCAGTCACTGCTCACATCTCATGCTGATTTCTCATTTCCAGCTCTTCCAACCTTCTAGCTAAGATTGAGAGCTTGGCCTTCATGTCCAAATCCTCTGAAAGGGAATACATGCCACCTCTAGTACCGGGCTCGAGGCCTCATCCTTCTATCTCCCTGCGGTTAGGCCTTATCCCAACCTTTGATGCCTCCGCCTACATACAATTCAAAAATCCATAGCGTCCTCTATATTTTTGCTCAAGAAGTCTCTTCCACGCATAGTTTCCAATAATTGTTTCATGGCAAGAGACATACCATCGTAAAAATAACTGACTAGTAGCCAAGTATCAAACTCGTGATGAGGACAAGCATTAAGTGCTTCCATGTATCTTTCCCAACATTGATAAAATTTTTCATTTTCATTGGCTGAGAAGGTGGAGATTTCCCTCTTCAGTGTGTACGTTCTGTGGGTGGAGAAGAATTTCTGTAAAAATTCAGCCTGCATCTCGGTCCAATTACGAATGGTCCTTGGTCTAAAGGAGTTAAGCCAAATCTTAGCTTTGTCCTTCAATGTCAAAGGAAAAAGTTTTAGCCTCATCATGTCCAAAGTGGTAATGTCCTCCTTTAAGGTGTTGCAAACCTCTTCAAATTCCTTGATGTGTGTATAAGGATTCTCACTCTCCATACCATGGAAAGTGGGGAGAAGTGGCACCAGGTAAGGCCTAACAATCATGTCCTCAGTTGGGGGTACAATGCAGGAGGGTGCACTCATTCATGGAGGTTGTATGTGGTCCTTCATAGACCTATAAGCATTGAGGTTCCTTTCCACTCCATGTTGACTTTGCTACTTTTCATGTGGGGGTTCCATTTGATCACAATTCAAGCCCACTTCACAACCTAGTTCCTATGGAATACTGATTCTCACTAATCTGCCTGTTGTATTCCTATTCCATTGGAACATAAAGCCCTGATTGAAAGACAATACAACACCAGACAAAGAAAATTCTACCAAAAAATGGGTTATGGTTAGTTTCTATTAAAATATATATAGTGAAATGAAACTATAAAACAACTGACAGTAAAATACTAAAAAGAATGATAAAAGAAAATTCACGAGAACTTGTGATGAGGATCACAAGTGTTCATTATGTTGTCAATTGCACTTAGAAACCATCCCCGACAACGATGCCATTTGATTCCTCTTAAATGTCGTAGGGTTATCCTGAATCAACAAAATTTATAACTAATACCTCCTACTGCTGTAGCATTGCTACTACAGATAAAGGGTCTAGGGATCGCCCATGTGTATGCCTTCTTCAGGAAATGGCTAATACCGAGTTTAACACTAGTGACACATTTAGATTTTGGGATTTTGTAAAAACAATGAGTCAGAATGGTTGAAAATTGAAAATAAAATAAGTTAAAATGTAAAAGAGATTCTCTCAAGTATCGTGACACCGGGCATGGGCCTAGGGCACTGAGGTTTCTGCCTCCTCAAGTGTTGGGGAGGATGACATATAGTCATCTCCCAAACCGCCTTCATTTAGCTACAAAAAGATCGACTCCAAACAACTATCCTTTGGAAATGGTATTCACTGAGCATTAATGGCTCAAGACAATAAAAACGTATCTCCTTGACCCACCTTCCAATGACTAATAAATGACAACTAATGAATCTTAGTGGATCTAGCAATAAGCATCCACTGAACCCTAAAAGATTATCAAATACGGATCATTCAAGGTGCATCGAAGGGATCTAAACCTAGAGTTCAAAGGAAACACATAAATGTCAGTGAGTATCTACGTGAAAACCATGAAACCCCTCAGCTTGCCTTAGATCCTTTGCCCAGTGGCTTTCCTCTTCAAGGAGAAAGAGGTTTTAGCCACTCATCCTCAGAGGGTGTTTGGCTAGTGAGAAAATGAGAGAAATATAGAGAAAGTGAGAAAAGCGGGAACCGGGCCGAAGCTCTCCAAAAAATTTTATTAATGATCAAGATAAAGCCCTCTACAAAGTGTCGCAGAATTATATACTACCCAACAACCAAAATTACAAAAAGATATGAATTAGTCACTATTACATGGGGGAGAATTTGGGAAGAACCAAATTCAGAGTTAAAAAGTTCAACAAAAAGCAAAGAACTAATTCAGAAGTCAGTGGCCTGGCAGAGTCTCCGCAAATTTTCGCAAGGGTTGCAAACGCTAAATCGCTGTGGTGCAAGCTTCCTTCTGCACAACTTCTATTCTTCCAGTTTCTGATCAGCAGCTTTGAGTTCAACTTGAATTCTTTGTGATTGAACTAACTCAATAACTTTGACATCAATAGCTTGAGAAAACTACAAAATTTTCCATAAAATGTGATTAGTAGTATAGCTAGGTCCTTGACATGTCAATCAAGCACTGACTGATTATTAAGCAAAAGGGCTCAAACCCGCAATAGCAAGAGTGCAAAATAAAGAATTTGGTAATAATCATACGGCCCTAAAATATTTTGCATGTAGATGGTAGATACTATTTGATACTTCATTGCTAGCTCTTGCATGCTTCTTTTCTCAAGACTACTGATTCATAGAGTATGTGAAAAGGTAGATAGAATTAGTTCTTGCTGAAATTAATAAAATCATTTGTGTTTAATAGCTGGATCATGAACAAATGGAGATCAATAGCTGGGCCTGATGAGTGCAAAACTCATCTATGTTTTGAGTTCATTTCACATAAAGAGTTTTTGTGAATTTTATATCCATATTCATGTAAAACTCATAAAATTCTAAACTTGGTTTTGTAGGATTATTGATGAAAGCAAGTGATTCGCAAGAAATGAGCAACATATTTCCTAAAGAAGAGTCAACCGAGAGTCTCACAGCGCTACTGGGAAGCAAGATTAATTTTTCTGTACCCATCTGGAAACACCAAATGGTTCAAATTTCATGGATGCATTCCTAAGATTCAAAGAGCTTTCAAACGAGTACTACACGCCCAAATCCGAGTTAAAACGAAGAAGTTATGGCCCCGACAAGTTAGAGAATAAAAAACCATTGTCAGTCTGTGAAAATTTGTCGCGACAGAGAGTATGTCAAAGTACCAGAGAGTATGTCATGACCCGATGTCGCGAAAGGAGAGTACGTCGACCGATGTCGGGACAGTGAGAAATGGTGTCGCGATTGCAAAACCCGCGGCCGCGACCGTAAATGCTACGTAAAACTTGAAAAAGCACAAAATTGAGTTTTTGACCTAATTTCAAGCCCATTTCACCCTAGGACCATATATATACTGCTTTTAGGTAAAGAGGCAAGGGAAGATCGAGAGCCTCTCTCTGGGGGCTTCTCTCTAGACTCCGCCCATTTTTCCAGCTTTTCTCTCAGATTTTTATTTTGCTTTAGATTCGAGAGCGCTTTAGAGCGCATTTTTGCTTCTAATAAGAGATTTCATGGCCGTATAATGTAGATTCGTATTTCACTAAGGTCTCATAAAGGATCAAGCTAAAAACTGATTTTCTCTCATGGTTTTTCCTAAACAGCTCTCATTTTCTAGTTTTGTTATGCATTTTTTTTTTAATATCCAGAATAGCTGAGCGTATTTTTATTTCTATTGAAGAGATTTTGGTGATGTACTCAGATATTCAATTTATTTATCAAGTTGAGGTGAAGATTTAAGCTCAACCGGTTTTTTCTCTTTTTCTCTTGATTTCTTTCTTCATTTTCTTTACTGCTTGATTAGTGATGATTGAAATCCAAGAATGGAACATTAAACACCCTGGGGTGGTCAGTATCAATTGTCGAACATTCGGGATTTGCGCTTAGTTATTTATGGGTTTGAAAACCGAATTTATATAATCGTATAGTTCATATAATGAATCGCTCGGGAATATTAGTAGCTTATACCCACAAAGAGCCCAGTGATCTTGCTCCGATTTCCAGTCCTCCGAGTGACAATGCAGATGGAGATTCCCGAGAGGAAGAGCGGCAACTTGGGGTGGGTATGCTAGACTTAATATCTTGAACCTAATGAACTCGAAAAATTACTTTGATAGATCACTAATTTACTCATGGTGTGAGGATTAATTAGATGATGTATCACTGGTTGGATCGAGGTTTCTCCTTAGTCCGATGAAAGGATCTTGATCCCGCAGTTAGCAAAGATCTGATCAAGGAGATAGAAAAATTTTATTAGATTTCAAGGACGGTATACCAATTACACGGAGAAGGCTCAGATTAGTCCTGTCTGTGGGGGCAAGAATTCTTCATCCTAAGAAATGGTCATGGAAGTATTGATTAAAAAACAATCAAATCTTAAAGAGCGCCAAATTTGCTAGGGGAATATTTAGACCCATTTGTCCTTCAAAATGAATAATATGGATCTCTAACTAGTGAAATGTATGGTGTATGGAGAAACCAAGCTTATACTACATTGTTTCTCAGATAAATCTAGAATTCAACTCACAAATGTTGCACTTTCAAGGAAATGCAAACTATTTTGAAAATAATTATCCCCATCCCTAGTGACTCTCTTCATACCTTTTAGAATTAAGTAGTTGTTTATTTGGTAGATTTTTAGGATTAGTTTTAAATAAGTTTTTTTGTTTCAATTAAATTGATTTTATTCACATCCTACTGGCCTCTAAATAAATAAGAGCCCTTAGACCCGGGTGATCAAATTTCACAGAGAGAACCTCCAATCCTCGTGGTACGATATCCGGACTCCTAGAGTCCACTTTATTAATTGTATGACCCGTGCACTTGCGGAAAGGAGTTGAGAGTGTTGCAATACTTTCATTTCAGCTTTGAAAGTATACTTACTTTGTTTCAAATCGGTTTTTGAGTATTTTTACCATATCTACTCCCATGACCATATTTTCACATACAACATTAATCGGGTCTCTTTACAGTTTTTTGCGCCGTTGCCGGGATTAGATAATAGTCCTGTACAATCGGCCATAAATTTGTATATGTCTTTTTGGTCTCTTAACAAGCTGCGCCGCGCGAGGATTAGACAATAGTCCTTTGCACAAAGTGGTCATAAATTCTCAGATATGTCTTTTCAAGCCACTTAACAGGGCCCAAGTATGATGGGAAATACCTTCACAGCCTCTTAAAGGAGAAATTAGGAAGGACTCGGTTGCATGAGACCTTGACCAATGTGGTTATTCCAACTTTTGATATCAAGGGTTTGCAGCCAACCATTTTCTCCTCTTATGAGGTTAACTGTTCTTGCTTTCTCTCTGTTGTGCTTCAATTACCTTTTCGGCTCCTTAGATTAATGAGGGTTTAATTGGGTGGATTAGTCACCAGGCTCTGTTGTTTTGAACTAATTAACTAAATTTGTATGTATATATGTAACATAATCTTAATTTTATTACCTTGATCATATATGCAGGTGAACAGATTCTCAAATTTTGATGCTACACTGGCTGACATATGCATTGGTAGTTCTGTAGCACCAACATACCTTCCTGCCTATTTCTTTACAAACCAAGATAAAGATGGAAAAGCAAAGGAATTCAATCTTATTGATGGTGGTGTTGCATCAAATAGTCCGATACTACAACAATAATTAAATAACTAAAGCAATAATGAATAACAAAATGTCAATTACTACTTTTACCTAATGGCTTATATTATTTTTATTGTTTTGGCTCCATGCATGATTCATGCCTTAGTTTCCATAAGCAACTTCATGAAACCTGTTTAGCAAAAAAAAACAAGGTTTTCAAAAAAATTTGTTTCAAGGAAAATGTGGTGGCTTTTTGTGATCTCATCAGTAATCCTGGCTTCAAAGTAAGAACATAAAATGCAATAGTCAAAACGGGCACCTAAAATGGGGTGTTTCAAATAGTTGGTTCATGGTGGCTCCCAATTCTTTGTTGGATGTGTTTATGCAAGCAAATTCAAATATGGTCGATTTTCACATGTCCATCTTTTTCCAAGCCATTGATGCTGAAAACAACTACCTCCGAATCCAAGTATATATATGCTCATGTTAATTTTCACTTGGCTTAATTTGGTTTGAATTAACTTTCATGTTCATTAATGACTATTTGCTTGAACTATATATGCCAAATAATTAGGACGATACATTGGAGGGAACGAATGCTTCAGTTGATGTCACAACAAAGGACAACTTGGACGACCTTAGAAAAATCTGAGAAGTGGTCACAAGAAACCAATTTCAAGGGTGAACATGGAATACGATGTCTCGAGGCGCTTTAAAGATGCAGGCAAACTTAATGAAGAAGCTCTTAAAACGTAGACAAGTTAAGGAATTGTATTGAACATGATATTAGACATTTTGTGTTAATTGTTAATTCTAAAAGATATGTTTAATTAACAGTATATTTAACTATTTTCTTCTTGCAGGTTTGCACAGGCACTTTATGATGAGAAGGAGCTCCGAGAGAAAAGATGAAATCTCAAGAAAAACTTGGAGTAGTGAGATCGAGTACCCTTTATTTGTCCCCTGAGCCAAAGCGATTCGTATGGTTGCTTCTATTGAAGTAATTATGTTTCTCAATATTGCAGTTTGATTTATTCTTCTATATTTTCTTCGAAAAAGAATATTCTAAGATGTATTATGTGAGTACCATGATCTTTAAGATCCACTACTCGATACTCACCTCACTAAGACAAGGCGAACACTTCCCAAATAGGAGAGTCTAAAGAGGTCTCCTGGGCAAGTAAGGTCAAACTCTTCCAAGGCTTTTGCTTCGAGGCGATCCGTCTAAGATTTCCCAAGTCCGCCAACCGCCATTCTAATCTCTATATGGAATTTACTCCATATGGGACGCTTATATATGAATAAGCACTTAGAGGCTAAAATCAAGAAAAGCCATATTATCAACTAATTTTCCAAAGATCCGAATCTCCTTACCACGGATATAGTACTCTGGATAAGAGAGAAGATGCGTAATCCCCGATAAGGAAAACATATTTATCCCCAAAATATGAGATCTCTTCCTAGATAGAGGGAGATTCGACAAACCATTGTCTATACATCATGAAAATCCCCCATGAGGGGAAGGTAAGCAATTCCAACTTCGCTTATTCTCTTCTCCCTCTCCACATCTTTTGCTAATTTAATCATTAGAGAGGAGGCCGACCCATCGCCACCAAATCACCCCTTTTTGTAGGTTTACATCGCACCTCTGATACTCAAGAAGTCAAATAATCGAGGTTCACATTGCGCTGTTAATGCTCGAGGAATCTGATGATAAATACCCCTACAACTTAAAGATCAAGGGATTCGACGATTAAAGTCCCAACAATTGGCACTGTCTGTAGGAAGTGAATAAAAAGTCTTGTCGACGGGCTGCAAGGGCTTGGCTTCTACCCCTATTACTTAGAACTCTTTCGAATCCCCCCTCCACATCCGATCTACCTTGAAGCAACCAATATTTCGAACAATCTAATGCATCAAACACCTGAAGATCAGTTCCTCCATAGGCGTCAGGAGACGGAGAGAAAGTAGGAGGAGCAAGCAAGACAGATGCAGGAGTTACAAGCTCACGTTAAACACTTGCAACATGAGAATAATCAGTTCCAGGCTTAGGTAGAAAAAAGTCTCGAACTTGGAAGGGATGTACGAGATGGCATCGTGTTGAACATCCAATAGTCCGCAATAAAGGAAAAGAGCCCATAACATCCGATGACGGTGAAGCCATAGAAGATGATGAATTGTTCTCCAGGAGATCCCCATCCATGAGTCCCTCGCTAGGGAAGCGACGCTCAGTAAGACAAGGGCCAAATCATGAAGGAAGTACTTATGCCACCTTGCCCTTAGTGATGCCATCAGTGGTGCTTCCCGTCGAGCTAGGGAGCAAGCTGATAGGAGGCAGAACCAACCTCTTCAAGCCCCATAAAACGCGTCAGTGGTACTGATGAGTCTAAAACTCATCTATTTTTAATCCATTTTCTGATCATGTTTTTAAACAATTTTAGATCTATTTTTATGCCGAATCAAGGAACATTCAACAACTTTGTGTTTTGCAAGTGTTAATTGAAAAGGGAGAGAAAACAAGCAGAAAAGAAGCAAAAAAGTGGAAAATGCAGCAGTCTATGACGCGACATAATTTTTGTATGTCGTGACACAAAATTCAAGCAGGCCAAATGATCTATGTCGCAACCAGCAACTAAATGTCGCAACAAAGCTCCAAACATAACCCTAATGGTCCAAAGAGAATTTAAGGGTCACATGGTGGCATTTTATCAACGATGAGAAATGCGAAATGCAACAATCCTTTACTTCGTTGCAAGATTAAAACATGAGAAGCTACGCCGCATGTCATGATATGTCGCAACATAAAAAGCTAAAGGCTAACAGATGAACTCTGTCGCGACAAAAGACAATTCTATCAAGACAAAAATTTCTCAGATTACAACACAAGTCAACTGAGACAATTATTTTAATGTTGCGACAAAGTTTTCAACATCAAGCCAACTCAAGGGAAGAATCACGTTTAAAGAAAATCATGTCACGGCATAACATTCAGAATTCACAACCAAGAGCAACAAAATCTCTGTCGTGACAAAGATTATTTCTATCGCGACAAACAAAACATGAAGGAGGTGAATTCCCTGCCACGACAAGAAGCCGAAAAGCAACACAAGAAGAATGGCGACAAAGAAGTTTTATGTCATGATACTATGTTGTGTGGAATGATAAAATTTTGTCATGATAGAGAAAAAGTAGGTTGCAACAAAAATTGAAGAAGAACTGAGAATGGCCAAGGTAATTGTGTCGCAACATATAATTCTATGTCGCGACAAACAGCTCAGCAAGTGACAAGAATCAAAGAAGAAAAGTTTGTTGCGACCAAGGAGTTTCTTGTCGTTACAGAAATTGCTAAGGACTTAAAGAAATACTATCATGATAGAGAAAACTCTGTCACAATAGAGTTGGCATGCTGAAAAGTAAATGTTTTTCGTCACAAGGAAAATTATGTCGCCATAAACTCTAGAAGAACAAGGACATGAGAAGCTGGTTGGAAACAGTTTGGAGTCGCGACATAAGGCATTCCTATCGCAACAAGAACAAGAATGTTGAATAAAACTTATGTCGCGAAATTATCAAAGTATATTGCAACACAATCCAAGAGCAAGCCTGTGAGAACGTTATGATGTAAAACAAGAAGCTACGACAGAGGCAAATGGAGAAGATCGGAAAGCTCGTCACGACATACCTTTTATGTCGCGATTAAAGAGACCAGTTCAGCTATAATTTTTGATCCACAACACACCACGAAGTGAGGGCCCAATATTGGAAAGCCTATAAATACACACTTATAGGGCAATGTGAGCAGCTTCCGCAACTCTAAGACGTCTAGGTGGATGAAGACTCTTGTATATTTTTAAGTTTTTTTTCATTTTTTTATTTCATTTTTTTTCCATTTTAGTAGATTTAGATTTAGTGTAGCTTTATTTTAGTTTTCCTTTAATTTTCTAGATTTAGGTATTCTACTGAAGTGCACCTTCGAGCTAGTATTTCTTTATAAAATCATCTTTTTCATTATCGTTTGATTTAAATAGATGATAGAAAGTTTCTAGAGTTCATTTATTTCAGTTCGTTTATGATTTTAGTGAATTTTCCTAATCAGTTTGTGATTCGTGCCATAGTAGGTGTTATGAATCAACAAAATTTATACCTAAATTCCTCCTACTGTCTTAGTAAAACTACTGCAGTATAGTGGCTCTAGGATCGAACACTATGATGGGTTTTCGTCTTACAAATGATTTGTATAATGATTCAAAATGGTGAGACTTTTGTTTGGATTTCGGATTTGTACAAAAACCGGCGGGTTGTCATTACTATGTTAACTCGGGGTTGCACCAAATAAAATGTAAAAAGAAGACCTTGAAGTTTTGGGCCACAAGTTTGGTATGATAGGTTGTAAAGGTGTCCGATATTTCTCGCATTAGGTAACCGACGATACTATTTCCAAACCGGATCTTTGTTTAACTTTAAAAACCAACCCTTAGTATCATTCCTCTTTGAAACATAGCATTTACTGAGCATTTAATGTTCCTGAAGTTAAAATCTAGCATTTAACCTACCTCCAATGGCTCCTAAATTACAACTAATGGATGTCAGTGTATCTAACATTAAGAATACACTGAATCCTAAAATCTTGCCAAGTATTGACCAAATAAGGTACACGAAATAGCTTTTAAACCTAGTTTTGAAAGTTTGAAACATAAATACCTAGTACCTGCTTCGTGAAAAACAGAGAAGCACATGTAAACCTTATCAACCTACCTAGCAACCCTCCTCTTCAAGGTTTAGAGGCTTTAGCCAAACATCCTTTGAGTTGTCATCCTCAAAGGGTGTGTTTGGTCGCTCAGCCGAGAAAAAGAGGAAAGAGAAGCAGAGAAATGAGGGTCAAAACAGGCTCAGATGGAAATGCCTTTGTGAGTTAGGGTTACAAAATGTTCATAAATTGGCTTATATAGCCTTACAACCAGGTGAAATTACCAAACTATCCTAAATAGTATAAATACAGTGAGGTTAGAAATGAAATTAACCAAAACGGGGTCGTTTGTACACAAAACATGAAGTGCATAATTTCGCTATAGGTGAAAAATTTCAATGCATGCAGTTTAAAATTCACTAGCATAGTGAAAATTCGCTATGTAGCGAAATTTCGCTATTATTGTGAAAATTTCACTATTCTAGCGAAATTTCGCTATACTAGCGAAATTTCGCTGCATGCAGTTTCTTCAATCCGACTTGATGCAATCGAAGATAAATCATTCGAAATCGAAGTAAATCACCTCAACTTCGATATGCAAAGCTTTATATGATAGAATAGGTTTTGATGCCTACAAAAACTACCACAAATAGCCTCGAAATACAATCATTAGTACCAAAGGGACCTACACGTGTCAATCGGCTTAACTAATATGATTAGTACACAAAAAGTACTTAGAACCTATCTTAAATAGGGGTTCAAAATAGCACCCTTTTTGGCACCCACCACACCCCTAACCGACACTAGTCCCGTAGCAATGCCAAAAATAATCAACAAGTAGAGAACAAAACAGGAGGTCAAAAAGGTTTGTAAAAGTAATCGTATAGCCCGTGAATGAGAATCATGAAAACCCTGCTAATAACCATCTCGGAAGAATGAAAACTATAACGTTAATCGACCAACAAGCTCTCCCGAGGTAAAAAAAAAAAAAAACATGAACTAGGCTCTACAAAAGCCTACGGTATATGATCGATCTCAATCATAAACTATGAACCGTACCTTCCCCCCAACCGAGCTAATGCCATAACCTCGCATGTTAACCAACCTAAACAGATAAGGACCCGCCCTTATTACACAATTCTTTTGCTGCCAGGTGCAATGTCGAGCGCTCGACTCCACTAAAGTCCTGTAATCCGGGATTAACCGACGACTCCCAACTCGCTGAAGGTTTAGGCATCAAGCCACGGATCTTTCAACCACAAACTCTAAAGGTTTCACCTCGGACTCCAAATGATTTCGAGCCTCCAAAGACTCACAACTCAAATAACTCCACCCATCCACCCGTAGCAACACTCAAGCCTGGGCGACTCTCAACCGTGCTGAAGGTTTAGGCACCTGGCTTTTAAAGGTTTTCTACTATATACCCTGACCGTGCTCTGCTTCAAGGCAAAGCAATGCGATTCTATTCTTTCCTTTTCATTTTGCTTTTTCTTTTTCTCTTCTTTTATTTTGGAAGACACATTGGCCTTCTATTCATGGGGGTCCACAACCTATTCAAGGGAGTAAACGACACTAGGGTAAGGCCTGTACCGCACGAGTGGGTTTTAGTGCCGTTTCTTAGCCTATCATTGAGATCTAACATGCTCGGTGTGTGGTTAGATAAAGGTGGAAGAGACATGTTAAATACAACAAGAAGGTGACTAGTCATCCACTTAACTCGGCATGGGACCCTTCTAACGTCGACACCATTAGGTGCGCTTAAGCTCATCAAATCAAGTAAAGCAAACATTATGCATACATACAAAAGTTAATTAAAATAAAAATAATAATAATAATAATAAAATATGTGGGTGCGAAAATAGAAAATGAAAATACTGCTATAAAGCTTTTAATATAACCAAAAAGGCTAGTACAAGCTTATAATAGCTGAACACTATACATAGCGAAACAAAATAAACCACTGCCTACTATTGGCTAATACATATAAACAAAACAGTCCCATACAAGACAATTAGGCAGTTGATAAAACTAAAACAACACAAGTATAAACAAAACCAAACATAAGTACTATAAATGCCACTTCCGACGCTAACTTTCCCCCCCAACCAAAGCATCACCCCGTGTCCTCGCTGTGTTAGGGGATAGGAAAGCTAGAGAAGGAAGTGTGACCACCCACTCTAGTGGTGGTGAGATGCCTGCGGATCCGGGTTACCGCGGTGGTCGCGAAAGCACATCCAAAGAGGTTAAGCTGGCTAATACGCGACTAGTCATGAGTAGTGGGTCAGATAGGCTCGCCACGCCTAACTCGGTGGAGACTAAGTGTGGCTCGATATCCAGAAGAATAAGACAAAAAAAGATATTCCATTGGAAGAAGATCAGAGTGACCCTGGCCGGGTCCATCCGCCGCCCAATGTCGGTCTGAGAAGCCGGCTAAAGATGCAAGAGGTAGTTAGCGTGCGGACAAAGATCCATAACAGCCAAGAAATCCCTAGAAGTGACAGATGCCTCGATGGCCTACGCCGACGTGAAGACGGCCCGCAAATTCCTGTGAGGAGTCAAGCAAGAGGAGGTGGAACTGAGGGGATGAATCCCTAATCGAGGTCCTCTCCCCTCCACCACTAGGAATGTGTCGGCTTCACCCTCAGGCGTGTCCTCCGTGATAATCGCCCATGACCTCCTCCTTCTGTGCAAATTAAAAGAGAGTGCATAGATAGGTCCGCCTGGGCGGATATAATTGCAGGACAACTCTGTCGACGGTCAATATGTGGTTCCTCCGGGAACCCAAGATGCTCTAAGATGTGGCATAACAACCCTGCATCACAAGGGAATAGCCTCCCGCCCCGAGCCGTGCCCCATGTGGACCTTCTCCCCTCGAAGTGAAGAAAGGTGGTCTTAATAAGCTTTGCCTGATTGGAACCGTAACCCTGATATCCGATACAGAGCCTCTAGAATAGCCTCCGCGCCTATAAATAATAGCCGGCGGAACATATCGACCTGGCACGTGGTCATGAGGGCATCTGCAGAGGAATCTTCCGAAGAAAAAGGATAGATCCGACTGCTGTATCTCAAGAGAGAGAGCGAACCATCTCTAGGTGATGGTTGAGGCCACTGCCGATAATCCGCCGAAGTTAGCCGTAACTATCGCGTGCCTAAAGCAAAGCAGTTGATATTCTAAGCTCGCAGCATCCCGTGTCGGCCATCGGTCAACCTAAGACCGACGGACACTCCCGGGATGCCATAGTATGATAAACCCGAACCACCCGTGGATAGAAAAACTCCGCCTCGAGTCACAAACGGCAAATAGCTGGAATACCGGACCAACCGCATCGAATCTCTGAACCGTGGGTCCGCTGCCAGTGCTGGTATATCATAGTAGACTCTCCGTGAAAGTCCTTGGCACTCTTACACCCACGCCTCCCCGCATCGGGCTCGTCGGGCCTTAAATAGTGACGCCTAATCCTCGGCTGTGGATGAACCGAGGCGATGACTCGCAGATCCCGGGCGCCTAAAGGTCAGATAGCCTGGCCTAGAACCTCAAGACTCCCTGCCGGGGATGTCCAGCCCGCCGGGAAGGCTGGGCCTCCGTAGTGGTCAAGTGGGATGCACGTGAGAGGGGGCAAGGTCCCACCCCGTATGGTATCGCCAGATAGCTTAGCACTCGAGACTCCTTGTGCGGAATAGCGTTAGAGGCCGGACTCGTGATCATGCTACATCAAGAGTAAAGTAGAGGTACCCTAAGACCCTCGGTCGGAGTGGCCACAACGGCTTCGATGTGCCCGCGCCATCTTCCGCAAGTGGTACCGGTCTCGACCTCGGGCTCGACCGATACCTTCACGTGCGCGTAACCATGGTGGAAGGCAATCTACTATAACTGGGCCAAAATGGTGAGGCGCGGTGCGGCAAGCTGCCGCAGGGGAGCCTGCGCCAGACGGCAGACGGGCTCGCGCAGGCGATCGGAGAGATGCACGCCGGTGTGACTCAGCGCATGTGTGGAGCCGGAAGACTCCGTCTGGCCACTAAAGGGGGTCCTTATGGTGTTTATGGATAAATGAAAGGACCCTCGGCGTTAAAGAGCCGCCTACCTGTGAAGTCAAGTGGTCATCTGACGCCCCGCATAAATTTTTGCTGCAGATTTCTGATGTACGAAAATTTTGTCCCTGCTCCAACATTTCTCCTGCAAAATAAAAACAAAAATAAAATAAATAAAATAAAATAAAATAATATAATAATAAAAAAATAAAACAACAATAAAGAAAAACATTAGGCTAAAAATATTAAAGAGGTACAACTAAAATATAATAAAAATACTAAAAATAAAATAAATTAAAAATTGACCAAAAATAACAAAAATTTGAGCGCAGCTTATTCTTAGTGGAGCCAAACCAACTCAATGGCTGGAATGTCAGCTCCTGACATCAAGGAGTGTCTCCTCCTCTTGCGTATCGGCGAATAAAGATAAGGGATTCACTCACGCCTGCTAACCTTGAATACTTTCTTGTCTTTCGGGTTAAGAAGGTCAACCGAACCATTCAAAAATGCTTGGTGGATGATAAATGGGCTCGTCCATCGCGATTTGAGCTTGCCCGAAAATAGATGGAGTTTGGAATCATACAAGAGGACTTGATCCCCTGACAAGGTTTTCTCGGGGCCAAGGAAACACTGCTAATTTCTTCTCGCCTATCCTTTGAAATTTTGGAATTGAAGTAGGCGTCGTTTCTCAGCTCTTCTAACACGTCAATCTCAAGCATTCTTTTTAGGCCAGCTCGGCTCATATCCAAGTTCAATTTTCTATTTCCCACCACGCCTTGTATTCGATTTCCACTGGTAAATGGCAAGCCTTGCCATAAACTAAGCGATACGGGGACATGCTGAGGATGGTCTTGTATGTCTATTCTGTATGCCCACAATGAGTCTTGAAGCTTCAAAGACCACTCTTCCCGCTAGAATTAACAACTTCTCATTAGGATGGTCTTTATTTCTCCTGTTGGCGAGCTCCACTCATCAATCGGCTCGAGGATGATACTGTGGTGGCTACACTGCTTAACACCATATTTCGATAAAAGGTTCTCAAAGGGTTTGTTACAAAAGTGAGAACTCATCACCGATAATTGCTTGGGAACCTCGAATCTAGAGAAATGTTCTGCAAGGAATTTATGACCGGCTATGGGTCAGTCACTCTGCATGGCAATCGCTTCAACCCACTCGGGACACATTAATCCACCCCCCACAAGCATGTAGGCATGTGCAAAGGAAGGGTAGTGGAATGGTCCCATGAAGTCGGCGCCCCATATACATCAAACAAGCCCTAACTACTAAAATGGGGTTCAAGGGCACCATGTGACGACGGAAATCTTTCCCCAATCTGCACTATCAATAATCGCTTTGCACATGGTGTAGGCATCTTTAAACAATGATGGCCAATAAAAGCCCGAATGCAGCACTTTCATGGCTATTTTATGTGAAGCGAAATGCCCTCCACACGCACTGTCATGGTAATGGCTGAGAATTCCTTCCTGTTCTTCTTCCGGCACACATTTCCTTATTATATGATTAGCACAATACTAAATAAATACGCAAGCTCCCAATAAGACGAATGAACCTCGTATGGAAGAACCTCTTGTCCCCTGGTAGCCGCCCACTCCACTAGTAACTATCCCTCGTTACTAAAAATTAAGTACGTGAGCATACCATGGTGCTATACCACCGGTTAGTAGAGACTCAGAAATTCATCAAATACGGAGGTCGCTGGCATTGCGGTGCTACGGTTAATTCGAGAGATGATCGGCAACAACGTTTCTCCACACCCTTCTTATTCTAATCTGGATGTCAACTTCAGAGCAATAGAACCCATCTCGATAAGCTCGAGCCTTGGAATTCTGCTTTGTGAGTAGATATTTCAATGCCGAATGATATGTGAAGACAGCAATATCTCGACGTAATTAAATAAGACGAATCCTTATCTAAAGCATGTACCATCGCTATACCTCTTTTCTATAGTAGTGTAGTTTCACGCTTCATTTAACGCTTTTGCTCGCATAATACACCACATATGGATCCTTCTACTGGTCCGAGAACCGTCCGACAACAAGAAAGTCACTAAGATCGCATTACCTCAAAAGGCGCCGCCGTGGCCTCCCACAATGGGTGCCGTAGTCAACATGCCTTAAGCTCCTCGAACTTCTCTTGCATTCTCGCATCCTATTCAAACTTTCAGATCTTTTTCAAGGAGCTCAGAGAAATGGGCTTAGCACTTTCTCGAGAAGTCTCTGATGAACCCGCGATTCGCATGTCCCAAGAATTGCCACACTCTGCTCTCTACATTAGTGAGATGGTACCAAGATTAATTTACCTTTGGCCTTATCCACTTCATCCTCTCAAATGATGTGCCCCAACACTATGCCCTCGACTACTATGCTAAAAATGGCATTTTTCCCAGTTTAGTACTAGGTTCTTTTCGATGCATCTATGGAGGACGGTTTCCAAATGGACGAGGCATTCATCGAAGCTTTCCCCGCAAACTGATATGTCATCCATATAAACCTCCATAATATGCTCCACCATATCACTAAAAATACTGAGCATACAACGCTAAAAAGTGGTCGGGGCATTGCATAGACTGAAAGGCATCCTCCTATAGGCATATGTACCAAAAGGACAAGTGAAAGTGGTCTTGTCCTGATCATCTGCAGCGATCTCGATGTGGAAATAGTCGGAATACCCATCTAAAAAGCAGTAGAAGGGATGACCTAATACTCTCTCTAGGAGCTGGTTCATTAAAAGTAAGGGAAAGTGATCCTTTCACGTCACCTCATTCAGCTTTCTATAG
Source organism: Tetrastigma voinierianum (assembly GCA_016808115.1). Lineage (NCBI taxonomy): Eukaryota > Viridiplantae > Streptophyta > Magnoliopsida > Vitales > Vitaceae > Tetrastigma > Tetrastigma voinierianum. Next base: position 62,530 of record JAEQBH010006469.1, read on the forward strand.
TCGATGCATACCCTCCATCCTCGTAGTGCTCCGTGGGCATTTCCCTCACCTTCTCATTGGAGACCGTGGTAACCCCCGATTTGGTACTACTAAGCCGACTTACCCAAGAGCTATCTGATACGGGTATATGATGTCGGCCAGAACAATTTCAACACTTCCACTGCACCACCTTCGTGACATGCGATTCAGTCTCCTTTGTGGTAAGTCGAACCGCTTCGATTCCTCTTCTAAGTTGATATGATGGGTGCATACAAATGCAACGATACCTTCAAATCGGAGATCTTCCATCCGATCGTTTCTTATTCCCCGTGGAGGATTCAGAGTAAACTCGACTTCTCCTGGGTGGATTGCTCAATAGTGAAGAAATCACTGATTTTCAGACAATGCATTTTTCCTCCCAAAATGCATATTTCACCCAACAGGTGTGGGCTTAATGATCTAACTATCGAGGACCGCTCCTCACTTCTAGTAAGTAGAGGTACACTTCAACGTTTTCCATTGCCCATGCACAAAGCTCACTTCCAAGCCCTCGTTGGTCTTCATCACTCCGCTATCCAACTCTCGGCTAGTACATCTTGCACAAGCAAATTTCATTTGTTTGTTCTTCAAGGATGGCCTCTATCGCGACAAACCTCTTCACCTGTCATCCTCTGTCGGGTGCATGTGCTTTTGCTAAGATGGAAGATATCAAGCCTCCCAAGGTAATATTTCCAGCTGATATTTGATCACCCCCATTCCGACAATTGATGATCGCATTGGAAGTGGCCAAAAATGGCCTTCCCAAGATGATTGACACATGGTTAGCCCCCGCAATAATCGGTTCTGACAAGCACTACAAAATCCACTGGTAAGAGAATTTTCCACCTGAATCAAAACATCCTCAACTGTCCCCTTGGGTATTTTGATGGACCTATCAGCTAGAGACAAAGTGATAGTGGTTGGCTTAAGTTCACCTAGCCAAAGCTGCTTATACATGGAAAAAGGCAGTAAATTAACACTTGCCCCCAAATCTAGCAATGCCTTTTCCACACAAATTCCGCCAATGTTAACGAAGATTGTAGGACACCCCGGATCTTTATACTTCACTGGAGTCTTGCACTCAATGATGGCACTCACTTTCTCAGTAAAAAAGGCCTTTTTATTCACATTAAAGCCTCTTTTTATCGTGCATAGGTCCTTCAAAAACTTTGCATATGTAAAAATTCGCTGATCATATCGAGAAGAGGGATGTTAACCTTCACTTGTCGTAGTACTTCTAAAATTTCAGTTTGGTTAATTGAATTTTTCCTTTTTCCAAGTGCATGTGGGAAAGGAGGGGGTACACTGTGTTTCACCTCTTTCTCTGCCAAGGTTCTTCCTTTAGTAACAACCATCGTGGGAGCTGGGTCGTCAATCTGCCCCGCTTCTGCACTAATTTCTCAACGCTACTAACGTTTCTTGAGTTTCATCTATTCTGCAACGGATCACTAGCGGAGCCTATCTCATGCATTCCTCGGTTTCACATGCCAAAGGAATTTCCTTTTCAGACCTTTGTCGGGTTAGACAACTCGAAATGGAACTTGCAAGTCATATTTGTCAGAGATCTCTAAAATGTATATTGTCTATTTTCCCGTTGGAGTGAGCTCTACTATCTCAATTTTTAGTTTGAACATTCATCAACCTTTGTTCCTCCACAAAGGTACTTGGCCACCTTGCTTAAATTCGCACTGCTCGCTCAACAGAGAAGAGTGAGGCCGCCGCTACTATGCTGAGGTGGAGCTAAACTGCTGTTGTGCTCCTTGGGGAGCATATGCAGGGGGTTTTGGCTTCCATGATAGGTTCGGATGATTCCTCCAATTGGGATTATAAGTGTTGCCATACGGAGCATTTTTCGTTGGCTTATTATGACCTAAGACATGGGCATGTTCCTGCATCAAATCCCTCACTAAAGGAACCATTGGACAATGCTCCCCAAGATGGCTACTTCCACCGACACTGCCAACAAAGAGAGGAGATGCAAGCAATTCAATCATTGCTTGCACTTGCGCTTCGATTTCTATTTCCCAGCTCTCCAACCTTGGGTCAAAGTGGTCAATTTTGCTTTCATCTCCGTGTCTTCGGGAAGTGCATAAATGCCTCCCGTTTGATGGGTTGGAGGCCTCATTTTATCAGCCTCTCTAGGATTCGATTCGTCCCATGCTTTGGAGGTTTCGACCACATAGTTTAAAAAGTCCATGGCTTCATCCGGATTCTTTCTAAAGTCCTCCACACATGGTGGTTTCCAAAAGAGGTTACTTCATGGCTGGAGACATACCATCATAGAAGTGATTCAAAAGCATCCATGTATCGAACCCATGGTGTGGACATGCACTGATGGTCTCCATGAACCTCTCCCAACAATGATAAACTTCTCATTATCGTAGGCCGAGTAAGTGTAGATTTGCCTGTTCAAACTGTTGGTTTTGGTTGTACTGAAAAATTTCTTAAAAATCTAATAAGATCGCCCAATTTCTAATCGTTTCTACTCGCTGAATTGAGCCAAATCTTGGCATTTTCTTTCAGTGTCAAAGGAATTGCTTTCAGCTTAAGCAAGTCCATGTTAGGCACACCTTCTTTAAAAGTTGTGCAAACTTCCTCGAACTCCCGAATATGCGTATATGGATTTTCATTCTCCATTCCATGAAAAGTGGGAAGCAGTGGCACCAGATAGTGTCTCATTACCACATCATCAGTAGGTGGTATGATGTAAGAAGGTGCACTCACCCTAGGAGGGTGTATGTGGTCCCTCATTGACCAGATAATGTAGGATCTAATCGGAGCACCTTGCCGACTTTGTCGTTTCAAGTAGAGAGGATCCATTTACCACCGCGGTACACCGATTTCACAACCCGTCTCAATCGGGTGTACTAACTCTTTGCAATCTACCTGATATACCTCTATCTCAATGATGCATAAACACCTGTGACACAAAAAGAGACAAAGCAAAGAACAACAACTGAGCTTGGCAAAAAGATCAGTGTTAGCTAAGAAATAAAATGACTGTTATTCATAAAAAAACAGCCCTCGCAAAGGATCGGCTGAGAAATAAAAACTTAAAATTCTAAACAATGGAATTCAAAAAGGTTTAAAAGGTCACCAATACTTGTAATTAGGATTACAAGTACTCATCAACTCATCATCTGTAGTAAGGCACCATCCCCGGTAACGACGTCATTTGATTCCTGCCACAGTAGGTGTTATGAATCAAAAAATTTATACATAAATTCCTCCTACTGCCGTAGTAAAACTACTGCAGTATAGTGGCTCTAGGATCGAACACTAGGATGGGTTTTCGTCTTACAAATGATTTGTATAATGATTCAAAATGGTGAGACTTTTGTTTGATTTCGGATTTGTACAAAAACAGTGGTTGTTGTCACTATGTTAACTGAAGGTAATTCAAAATAAAATGTAAAAAGAAGACTCGGGGTTTTGTGTGTCACTAGTTTGGTATGATAAAGTTGTAAAGGTGTCCTCGGTTATTTCTCGCATTAGATAATCGACGATAGTCATTTCCAAAACCGGATCTTTGTTTAGCTTTAAAAACCAACCCTTAGTACCATTCCTATTTGAAACATATCATTTACTGAGCATTTAGTGTTCCTAAAGTTAAAATCTAGCATTTAACCTACCTCCAATGGCTCGTAAATTACAACTAATGGATGTCAGTGTATCACATTGCGAATACATCAACTTAAAGCTTGCCAAGTATTGACCAAAGAAGGTACACCAACATTTTAAACCTAGTTTTGAAAGTTTGAAACATAAATACCCAAGATTCGTTTCGTGAAAAAAACAAGAGAGCACCTCGTAAACCTTATCAACCTGCTCTAGCAACCCTCCTCTTCAAGGTTTAGAGGCTTTAGCAAACATCCCTGAGTTGTCATCCTCTAAAGGGTGTATTTATTGCTCAGAAAGAGAGAAAGAGGAGAGAGAAGAGAGAAAATGAAGGCTGAAAACAGGGGCCCGTAATGGAAATGCCTTTTATGAAAAGTTAGGTTACAAAATGTTCATAAAATGGCTTATATAGCCTTACAACCAGGTGAAAATACCAAACTATCCTAAATAGTATAAATGCAGTGAGGTTAGAAATGAAATTAACCAAAACGGGGTCGTTTGTACACAAAAACACGAAGCAAGCAATTTCTCTACAAGTGAAAATTTCTCTATGTAGCGAAATTTCGCTAGCGTAGCAAAAATTCGCTATGTATCGAAATTGCAATACATAGCGAAAATTTCGCTATTCTTGCGAAATTTCACTATTATTGCGAAAATTTCGCTATAATAGTGAAATTATCCCTGTTTCTCCTTGATTAGTACCCAAAAAGTGCTATTTTGAGTCCTATTTAAGATATGTTTCAGTGCTTTTAAGTGTGATCGACTATATTAATTAAGTCGATTGGATATGCGTCCGTTTAGCACTACTGATTTTGTTTCGAGGTTGTTTTTGGCAGTTTTGTAGGTTTTGGGAACCTCAGCCTTCATTTCAAGCTTGCCTTCGTATCGGTGCTGATTTATGCGAATTCTCGGTGATTTCATCAAGCCGGGATGAAGAAATGTCAAGTGGAACTGAAGAAATGGAGGTCGAATCGATGCGTGAGGCAATGCAGGAGTGTAGTATTTTCGCTTATGGCATAGCTAAAATTTCGCAAGGATTGGCGGTGGTTCTTGGTAAATCATAACTAAAATTTCCTCGCATCCTCGAAATTTCGCTATGCATAGTTTTTCGCTATGATAGCGAAATTTCGCTATCATAGCAAAAATTCGTTATCATAGCGAAAATTACTGTGCATAGCGAAAATTTGAATTTTCGCTATGCCTCATATTTTCGCTATGATAGCGAAATTTCGCTATGATAGCAAAACTCACTATGCATAGTGAAATTGGTTGCCCTTTGATTTTGATCCAAACGACCTCGTTTTGTGTAATTCCCATTTTTCCCCTAATGTAATCATATATTTTTGGTATTTCCCACCTCTTGTATGGCTATATAAGCCACCTTATGACAATTTATAACCCTAACTTTCATTAAAGCTTTCATTCACGCAGCTTTTGTTTGAGGTTTATAGTTTTCTCTCTTCTCTCTCTTCTTTCTCTCATTTTCTTGGCTGCCAAACACTCCATTTGAAGATGACAACTCAAGGGATGTTTAGCTAAGCCTCAAAGCCTTGAAGAGGAGGGTTGCTAGGTTGGTTAATGGTGGTTTGTAGGTGGTCCTCAGTTTTAAATGAAACAGGTACTGCATTTATTGTTCTAAACTTTCCAAACTAGGGTTTAATGTTATTTAATGTGTTTCTTTTGGTCAACACTTGTCATGCTTTAAGGTTCAGTGTATTCTTAATGGTAGATACGCTGACATTCTTTAGATGCCATTTATGAGCCACGAAATTAGGCTAATTGCGCATTCTTCAAACCGTTGGAACATTAAATGCTCAAGAAGTGTTTCGCTCAAATAGGAGTGTTTTGGCGGTTGGTTTTTAAAGCTAAACAAAACCGTTTTGGCAATGACTATATGTCATTGTCCTAATGCGAGGAAATAACCCGAGGACACCTATATAACCCCATTTTATCAAGCTAGTGACCCAAGCCTTCAAGGTCTCCCTCTCACACCTCATTTCAAGCTGTTTCAGTTACCTTAGTGACCCCAACACCCACAATTTTTAATGCAAATCCAAAAATCTAAGAGAAAGCCTCACCATTTTCAACCATTATACAACCATTTGTAAGATGAAAAACTCCATCCCCGTGTTCGAATTCTAGACACTATACCGCAAGAGCTTTGCTACCGCAAAGAGGAGGAATATAGGATACAAATTTTGTTGATTCCGGATCACCCTACCGTGGCACGAATCAAATGGCGCCGTTGTCGGGGATGGTGCCAAACTACAGATGATGAGTTGATATGTACTTGTAATCCTCATTACAAGTATTGGTGACCTTTTAACCCTTTTTGAATTTCGTTTGTAAGAATTTCAAGTTTTTTTTTACTCGCCAGCCTGGCTGTCTTTATTTTACAAATACTTTTTTAAATAATGACTGATCCTTTTCGCAAGCCTGGTTTTCAGGTTCTTTTCGTTTGTCTCATTTTGTGTTACAGGTGTTTATGCATCATTGGGATAGAGACAGTTTAGGTAGACTACAAAGAATCGCATAACTAGCTTAATAAGGCCTGTAGAAATCAAGCAGCTCCAATGATTAAATGGATCCTCTACCTGAGAAACAACAAAGTCAGCAAGGTACTCCAGTGAATCCAACAAATACAGATCAATGAGGGACCACATACACCCTCCTAGAGTGAGTGCTCCTTCCTGCATCATACCGCCTGCTGAAGATGTAGCAATGAGACCTTATTTGGTGCCCCTACTTCCCACATTTCATGGTATGGAGAATGAAAATCCATACACCCACATATGGGATTTTGAGGAAGTGTGCATAACTTTTAAGGAGGGTGCAATTGATATGGATTTGTTGAAGTTGAAGGCATTTCCATCACCCTTAAGGACAAAGCCAAAATATGGCGAATTCAATCGAGACCTAGGACCATTAGAAGCCGGGCAGAGTCGCAAAGTGCACTTCTTAAAAATTCTTCGCTCAAGACCAACAATTTGAATAGGCAAATCTACACGTTTGTCGCCCATGACAATGAGAGGTTCTACCAGTGGCCGGAGGTTCATGGGAGACCATCGCTGTCATTCACATCATGGTTTCAACACTTGGATGCTTGTGAATAACTTCTATGGTGGTATGTCTCCAACCATGAAGCAACTTTTGGAAACAATGTGTGGAGGTGACTTTTTGAGCAAACACCCGGATAAAGCCATGGAATTTTTGAACTATGTGGCCAAAACCTCTAAGGCATGGGATGAATCGAATCCAAGGGAAGCTAAAAGAATGAGGCCTTCGACCCACCATAGAGGAGGCATTTATGGACTTTCCGAAGACACAGAGATGAAAGCAAAACTAACCATGTTGACCCGAAGGTTGGAGGAGCTGGAAATGAGAAGTCAGCACGAAATGCAAGCAGTAAATGAGTTGCCTGCATCTCAACCATCTTGTTTTAATTGTCAGTCAAATAGCCACCCTGGGGAGCACTGTCAAGAGCATGCCCATGTCTTGGGTCAAAATAAGCCACCCACAAATGCTCTATATGGAAACACCTATAACCACAATTGGAGAAATCATCCAAACCTTTCATCAGCTTTCAAACCCCCCGCATATATCCCTCTCAGAGCACAAGAAGAAGTTCGATCCACTTCAAAGACAACAAAGAAGAAATTCTCCACCTTCTTCTCCCATTGAAAGCAAGCAATCCCGAATTTACAAAGTGGTAGGCACGTTTGTGGAAGAACATATGTGTTGGAATGTTCGCATCTAATCAGAAAATTATGGGCAAATGAGCTCACTCAACGTAAAATTGGACAAAGATGTAACGAGCATCGCAGTGGTTCGAAAGGAAATTTCCTTCCTGCATACAAAGAAAACTGTGAAGGGAGTGCATGAAATAGGCTCAGCCAGTGATCCAAATGTAAGAATTGATGAAGTCAAGGCAGTGGTGACCTTGAGAAGTGGTAAAGAACTGAGACCAGCAGTCCCAGCTCTAGCCAAGACAGCTCCCACAGTAACTGATCCTCCAGAGGAAGAACAGTCAGCAAAAAGGGAAGAGGTGAAGACCAGTGTACCCTCTCCATTCCCACAAGCACTCAGAAAAAAGAAAAATTCCGTTAACCAAACTGAAATGTTAGAGGTTTTACGACAAGTGAAAGTTAACATTCCTCTCCTTGACATGATCAAACAAGTCCCCACATATGCAAAATTGGCGCGACTTATGTACTGCGAAAGAGGCTAATGTAAACAAAAGGCCTTTTTAACTGAGCAAGTAAGTGCTATCATTGAGTGCAAGACTCCGTGAAATATAAAGACCCAGGATGTCCTGCTAATCTCGCTAATATTTGAGAACAGTGTAGAAAGTAATTATTAGACTGGAGCCAGTGTGAACTCACATATTCCATGTACAAGCACCCCGGCCTGGGAATCAACCACTTCCATCACACTGCCACTAGCCGATAGGTCTATTAAAATACCGGCGACCATTGAGGATGTTTCATCATTAAGTGAGACATTCTACTATCCAAAGGATTTTGTCAGACTACATAGCCTAAGGCAAAGTGGGAGCCAATCATGTGCCCATCATATTGGGAAGGCCATTCTTGGCTACTTCGAATGCCATAATAAACTACAGGAATGGAGTTATGCAACTCACGTTTGGGAATATGACTTTAGAACTCAATATCTTTCATTTGAGTAAAAGGCATATGTACCTAGTGGAGGACGACTGTGAAGAAGTCTGCATAATAGATACACTAAGAACAAAGCACGAGCAAAGAAGTGCAAGATGTGTTAACCCCGGAGTTATTAGAGTGCCTTGTAGAGCAACAAGAACCTCAACGCATGAGCTTATTGCAGAGGTACTGGAAAAAGAAAGTAGAAATTCTACCTCTGCTGACTGGAGAAGAACCAAAATAACCTCAAAAGTTAGAGCTCAAACCCTTACCAGTTGAGTTAAAATATGCATTCCTGGAAGACAACAAGCAATGCCCAGTAGTAATATCATCACTGCTGACCACTTCACAGGAGCACAACCTGCTGCACCTCCACAAAAGAAACAAGCAAGCTTTGGGGTGGAAAATTTCTGATTTAAAAGGCATAAACCCAACAATATGCACTCACCACATTTATTTAGAAGAAGAATCTAAAGTCGTTAAAGTACCTACGAGGAGGTTGAATCCTCACTTGCAGGAGCTAGTTCGCATTGAAGTCCTGAAATTGCTGTAGGCTGGTATCATTTACCCCATATCCGGGAGCAAAGCACTTGGGTGCTTCAACCTCGTAGTGCCTAAGAAATCGTGGGTGACCACCGCAAGAATGAAAAGGAGAGGAATCGGTTTCACTGGACCGACCACCGGTTGGAGGATATGCATAGATTACAGGAGGCTTAATGAAGTAACAAGAAAGGATCATTTCCCACTGCCCTTCATTGATCAACTTCTGGAGAGAGTTTCTGGACACCCATTTTATTTCGATGGGTATTCAGGGTACTTTCAGATAGAAATTGCACCAGAAGATCAAGAGAAGACTACCTTTACTTGTCCATTTGGTACTTATGCTTACAGGAGGATGCCTTTTGGTCTTTGCAATGCCCCCGCCAATCTTCGTAGATGTATGCTTTGGGCATGTTTGTAGCGATATGGTGGAGCGCGTAATGGAAGTATACATGGATGACATCACTGTTTATGGAGGTGATTTTGAAGAATGCCTGACTAATCTTGAAGCTATCCTGCAGAGGTGCATTGAAAAGAATATGGTGCTTAATTGGGAGAAATGCCATTTTATGGTGAACCAAGGAATTGTACTAGGGCATGTTATTTCCAAAGCTAGTGGATAGGGGTTGGATAAGGCAAAAATTGAACTTATTTCCAAACTGCCGTCTCCAACAAATGTGAAAAAGTTAGGCACTTTCGCCATGTGTGCTTACGTAGATTCATCAAGGACTTTCGAAGATTGCTAAGCTCCCTTATAAGCTGCTAGAGAAAGATGCTAAATTTGTTTGGGAAAAGAATGCCGAGAGCTTAAGAGTCAGAGTCCCATTTGACCACGCACCAATAGTACGAGCACCCACCAAGGGGCCATTGAGGTGATGTGTGATGCAAGGATCTTGCTATTGCAGCGCTTCTGGCCAAAGAGAAGATGGGAAACCTCATGTAGTCTATTATGCAAGCAAAACCTTGAATGAAGCACAAAGGAACTATACAACTACAGAGAAAGAATTGTTGGCAGTGGTCTACGCCTTGGACAAATTCCGGGCATACTTGGTTCGGTCTGATATAGTCATTTTTACAGATCATTCCGCTTTGAAATATCTCCTGACCAAGCAAAATGCTAAGGCAAGACTTATCCGATGGGTTCTACTGCTTCAAGAATTTAACTTGCAAATTAAGGACAAGAAGGGGGTAGAGAATGTGGTGGCAGACCATCTTTCAAGATTAACAATAGCCCATGACACTCATAGCCCACCCATTAATGATGAATTTCCTGAAGAATCTTTAATGCGCCTGAAAGTTCCCGGTATGCTCATTACTGCCAATTTCCTCAAGAATGTGAGAAATCCCATCTAATTGGAAAGAATAGGATAGGAAGTATTTCTCGGCAAATATCCATTCCTATTATTGGGAAGAGCCCTTCTTGTTTAAATACTGTGCAGATCAGATAATCAGGAAGTGTGTGCCTGAATAAGAACAACAGGGAATTCTAAGCCACTACCATGAGAGTGCCTATGGCGGTCACTTTGCTTCCCTGAAAACGGCAATGAATGTGCTTCAGTCTGGTTTCTACTAGCCTTCCCTGTTTAAAGAAGCACACCAAATGTGCCGAATATGTGACAGATGCCAAAGGCTCGGGAAATTGTCTCGCCGTCATATGATGCCCCTGAACCCAATTTTAGTGGTCGAGCTATTTGATGTTTGGGGCATTGATTTCATGGGACCTTTCCCCACGCTTCCATGGTCATACATACATATTGCGGGAGAACTACGTGTCCAAATGGCCGAGGCAATCCTGCAAACCAATGACCATGTGGTGGTGCTTAAATTCTTGAAAGCAAACATCTTTTCTAGGTTCGTGGTACCAAAGCCATTATTAATCATGGAGGTTCACATTTCTGTAACAAACCTTTTGAAAACCTCATGGCTAAATATGGTGTGAAACACAGAGTGGCCACCCCTTACCATCCTCAAACAAGTGGTCAAGTAGAATTGGCCAACAGAGAAATTAAGACCATTCTAATGAAGGTGGTGAACAGTAACAGAAAGGATTAGTCCATTAAATTGCTTGATTCCATCAGGCCTGCTGCAACTTTTAAACAATTTCGAATGTCCTCATCTATTGTCTATGGTAAGGCATAATTTCCATTGGAAATCGAGTATAAAGCATGGTGGGCAATCAAGAAGCTGAACATGGATTTAAGAAAAGCCGGGCTCAAAAGATTCCTTGATCTCAACGAGTTGGAAGAAATAAGAAATGATGCCTACTTGAACTCAAAGATTGCAAAGGAAAGATCGAAAAAATGGCATGATCAGATGATAAATAACAAAAATTTCAACAAGGGGGACCAAGTCCTCCTGTATGATTCCAAACTCCATCTATTTCCGAGCAAGCTCAAGTCGCGGTGGACGGGCCCATTCATCGTTCAGCAAGCACACCTCAATGGTTCAGTAGACCTACTCAATTCAAATGATACAGGTGACTGCTAATGATGAGGTGAAACCTTATGTTTGCGGCAACTGAAAGTGTAGCCAAGGAGAAAATTCTCCTTCTGGATCCTCCTTGAAACCCACAGGCCACACATTTGGGGGTGGCTCCTGCAGTGTCTCAGAAGCCACTAATTTATTTACTTAGTGTTGTTCCAATTTCTTCTCGCTTGAAAATTTTTGTAATAACCAGTTGATTGGCATGTTTTGCTTTATGTTGACAGCTGCAGTAACATCAACCACTTCACAAACAGCTCCTCAACCTGCCCAGGCTGGAGTTGATCCTTCCTATCATTTCATTGAGGAGGTACCACTTTACTCCCTCTAGCTTTCTCATTCCCATGCAGGGATATTTTGTGTTAGAAATAATGTTCATATTTTTTAATTTAGTTTTATTGGTTCCACATGCCCTGCAGAGCCCAAATTTATTTGTTAAAATTGAGGTTGCTGTTTGTGCCTATATTTTTGTGTTTCTACTCTTGCCTTAAGTTGAAGAATTGAAGCCCTGTATGCTACCTTAATGTTAGAACAATTTGTCACATTAAGTTTTTGGTCGATTGAAGTTCCACCATATTCAACCTTGTATTTCCACCTTTAGCTAATCACACACATTGCACATCAGTTTGTATCAATAGGTTGAGAAGCTATATACCACTTTTCACTTTGCAAAACCGGCCTTATATCTGTTGACGAATCTACAATAAAGTTTGTGTTACCAACAAAGAAGACCAACAGTCTTCCAAAATGAAAAGAAAAAGAAAAAGCAAAAAAGAAAAAAAGAAAGAAGAAAAGAGTTATGAATGTCGTGACACTTTGCCTCAGAAACCCTAATAACACGGTCCGAGAGGGGGTATATGGTGAAAGCCTTTAAATCCCTGCCCTAAACCTTCATCGTCGGGATTCATCGACTTGTTCGCTATACGGTGGACGGTAGTAATTAGCGAAGTTGTAGGTGCTAATTTCGAAGTCATTCAAGTCCGGGTGAAGCTCAGAGTTTGTGGTCGATAGATCCTTTTGGCTTAATGCCCTAAACCTAATCGTCGGGAGTCACTTGGTGGACCTCACACTGACTTCAAGTTGAGCCGAAGCTTTTTAAGATCGCACCTACAAGACAATCAAAGAAAGAAATAAGAGTGTAACTGATTCTATTTAGGTTGGTCAACAGTTTAAGGCCCTGACAGTAGCTTGGTTGGAAGGAGGGAATAGTTTTGCAACTTATTGGTTCAAACTGGTTATCTTAAGAACACTTAGATTTAGGTGGAAGTTTAGGTTGAATTCCCTGGAATTGATGTTTCCCTCAAACTTGGTCCTATATGGAATTTGTTCTCTCGTGATGGTATTTGTACATAGTCTAAGTTTTTCATACTAAAGGTAAGCCTCACTTGTACACACTTTTTGGACAGCATACACTTTTTGCAAAAGCACAGCATGCATACCCTTGATTGTTTTTTCAAGATCGCTAAGGAATAGGAAACGTGTCGTGTTAGGGGTGATTGGTACCCAAAAAGTGCTATTTTGAGTCCTATTTAAGATAGGTTTCAGTGCTTTGGCGACTAATCAATATATTAATTTAGCTTCTACTGGATATGTGCAGGTCCGTTTAGCACTACTGATTTTGTTTCAAGGTTGTTTTTGGCAATTTTGCAGGTTTTGGGAACCTCAGCCTTCATTTCAAGCTTGGCTTCGTATCTGTGTTGATTTATGCGAATTCTCGGCGATTTCATCAAGTCGGGATGAAGAAATGTCAAGTGGAGCCAAAATGGAGGTCGAATCAGATGCAAAGAGGCAATAGGGAGTGCAAGATTTTGCTACGGTATAGGAGAAAATTTCACAAGGATTACAAAATTTCAAACCATAGCTAAAATTTCATCCTTAAATTTCGCTATACGCTGCTTATGATAGCTGAATTTCATGACATGAAGGAACATCGTGCATAGCTTAAAATTTGAATTTTCTCTATGCTCTCATATTTTCGCTTATGATAATAAATTCACTACAGTAATTAAACTGGTCGCTCTTTGATTTTGATCCAAACGACCTTGTGTAATTCCCATTTTGCCCCTAATGTAATCATATATTTTGGTATTTTTGTATTTCTACACCTCTTGTATGGCAATATAAGCCACCTTATGACAATTTTGATCTGCGCTACGCATAGCCGAGCTAAATCAACAAAATTTCAGACACCTAAAATGCCTTCCTACTACACGCGTAGTCAAGCTAACAAGCAAAGATAGTGGTCTAGGTCGAACACGGGGATGGCTTTTCATCCTAAGAATGATACGCATGAGTGGAAGAAGGTAAGGCTTTCTATTTGGACTTTTTGGATTTGCTTCAAAAACAGTGGAAGTAGTTTGAAAATTTAGGAATGGTAAAAACTGAAAATAAAGTTTGAAAAGTTAACTTTGAAGATTTAGGTCACTAACTTGGTAAGTTAGGGCAAACAAGTGTCCTCGGGTTTTATCTCTCGCTATGACAAGCAACCTATAGTCCCCGGCATAACCGATCTATGTTTAACTAAAGAAACTCACCTTAACAACAACTCCTATTTGAGTCAACACGTAGTACGTAGCCATGGCCCTTTTCGCCTTGAAACCCTAGCATTAAATATCATTTCGCAGGCTCAGAAGACTATCTAATGAACCACAAGGCATCTAGCAATAAGTATGCACTGTATCCTAAAGCATGGAGAGAGTATTGGTCAACCAACAAACATTCAAAGCTATTCAACCCTAATTTGAGAAGATGAGGACCATAAATACAAGACTGTGACTTTCTCAAGACAAGAGGACAACATGCATATGCCCCACTACCAAGCTAGGCCTTCCTCTTCAAAGAAAAGAGGGGTTAGCCAAGCATCTCGAGTTGTCATCCTCAAGAGGGGTGTCGGTAGCCTAGAAAGTAAAGGAAAAGGAGAGAGAAGAGAGGAAAATAAAACCCTAACTAAAATACGAGACTTTATTTACAAAAATGAAAACTTACAATCTTTCCCCAAATTGTTATTTCCAAAATTCTCTCTATATCTTATTACAAAGAGAGGGGTTTATATAGGCCACCTCATCACATGAAAATATCGTGTGCCTACAAATTTGGCTAAGTTAAAGGACAAGAGAGAGTAATACACCAAATTTGAAGTCGGTTGGCATTAAATACAAACATGACGAGGCGTTGAATTTCTAGATCGAAGAATCTCCGCTAGATAGCGAAATCACAAGGCATAGCTTAAATAGAAATTAAGCATACTCGCACTCGCTTAACTAATAAATTTCGCTAGCTTAGCTTAAATTTTCGTGAGTAGCGAACATGAACCGCTTAGGAACAAAGGCTCAGCGAAACCCCGGTGTCTACCGAATCCACAATTTCGCCGAACCGCGGGGGCCCTTTCCTTAAACTCGCAAAATTTTCGCAATCCCGCCGAATTCTTTCGCAGGGCTTAGCTTAAAATTGCCGGTTTGGTTGATTTCAACGCTTGCCTCCTCGCCTTCATCGCATCAATTTTCTTCACTTTGCCTTCGCCATTGATTCGGGTTTGGTTTGATAGTCCGACACTTAAGTTCAAACTTCATGATTCATCATACATCCCGATATTGAACTTCTAAAGTGCGTAAAAACCTGCAAAACAGCCAAAATACTTGAATGGTATAAAAAGTACAAGAAGACTTGAACACTTCAATTGGTATAAATGATATGATTAATGCAAAGCACTCAAAACCTATCTAATATGGGGGAATCAAAACGCACTTTGGGCATTAATCACACCCCTAACCGAACTACATTAGTCCTTTAGTAAAACAAAAAGGAGATGCATGTAGTGATTTTCAAAAGGTTAGGATTCAAAAAAGGTATATGTACATATAAACATTGCCTTTAAATCAAAAATTGACATCGTGTTGAACCGACATGAAAAGAACTAAATCCATATAAAGAACAATTCTAGGTCAATCTTAATCACGATTCTCAACTTGAATTTCCACCTAAGTTCAATGGTTCTTTATATAACCAGATTAAGCCAAATTGCAAATTTGTCCTCCCCCAACCTAGCAATCGACATGCCTGCTTCTGGCTGGAATAACCTAGATAAGCGTCGATACTACGACTTCTTCTTTATTCAACTACACTGTAGGATGCAATGCTTAAATTTGACTTCACCCAAGTCCGTAACGGGGTCCACCGATGACTCCTAATCCAATTAAGGTTTAGGGCATCGTCAAAAGGATCACTGACCACAAACTCTAAAGGCTTCATCCCGGACCCGAATGACTTCGAAAATCAAGCACCTACAAATCGTTAGACTCTACCTATCCACCCATGTAACGAACACTAAATCGATGACTCCCAACCAATTAAGGCTTAGGGCATCGGGTTCAAAGGCTTTCGCCATACACCCCTCGGACCGTGCCTCAGTTTCAAGGCAAAACTTCACGACTTTATTTTTCTTTTTCTTCTTTTCTTTTCTTTTTCCTTTGCTTTTCTTTCTTTTCCTTTTGAAGAAAACATTGGTCTTCAAGTATGGGTAACACAAACCTATCCTAGGTCGCTATAACATACCCAAGGTCGCTATGCAAAGCTTAAAGTGAGCAAACAAATTCATACCTCTATTGAAACAACTGAGGCAAGTGTGTGAATTAAATTTTAAGGAGAAATTTTCAAGTTGAGCATGCTGGAACTTCAATTGACCAAAAATTTAATTCAAGCATGGAATTTGTTCTAGCATAGAGGTGACAAACCGGGATTCAATTTTCCAACAAAAGCAATTCAATTGTCCATTCAGCACCAATTGTTCAATTGAAAAGAAAAACAAATTTAAACATAGTGGAGGCACAAAACCGGACATGCAAAAAGCTGTATATATATAAACAGAATAGCTTTTGATATAGCCAAAATGGCTAATACATGAATACAAAGCTAAACACAAAAGTATCACTGCCTACTATGGCTAATACATAAATCCTAATCAAAATCGCAGGCGCTGATAAAAGCCGGTAACTATACAAAAAATGTAAAGAAACCTAACCACCTCACCGCGTATGGTGGTGGTGACGGGTCTGCCGTCACGCGCAGCCAAAACATCCAAATAGGCTGGCGCCTGTAGGTGGCCTCTTCCGATCAGAACACGAGAAGACCCGTGCATGCGCCATGATCCGGCCAAGCATAGAGACACCGGGTCAACTCTCCGATCCCGGGTTGCCCGTAGTCATGCAAGGAGCGATGGCATCCATCACACAAATGCATCTCTGTGAGTCGCATGAATGTACTCAGCGAATGGTGTACCGGCCAGGATGGGCCGGAGTAATACCGCAGCCGCGATGTAGTCCGTGGAGGAGGGGATGAAGGTGATATCCGTAACCCGACTGGCCGTATCCCGCTCAGGGCAGGTATATCATCCGTATGGTGGTGCTCACCTTCCGACCCTACCTCCTCCCGGTCCCGTGGTCGCAAGTGGAAAGACACGGCATAGTCATCACCCGCTCCACTCGACATGACCGTGGGGCACGAACCCTCATCCCCGATCCCGCCTCGAATCCCATATGCTCGAGAACCCGGCATAGAGTCTCGCAGACGCAGTGGAATGCTCTTCGTCGTACTAGGTCCTTCCCTGCGGACCTTCTCCCCTCAAAATTTAGCAAGGAGGTCATCACTGCCGTAGGGACCGAACCAATATCCCTCCGAGATCCTAGATGGGCGCCCCTCCAATATACCTCCTCCGCTGTACGAATGGGGTTTTAAATAAGCTCGCCCCGAATCGTGATGGTCGATCACAAGATATGAGGCGAGTCAGCCCGTAAAATACCGTCCAAAGCAGCGGTGTTCTCGCCGCTCGAATCCATCTCGCGATGAGGCTAGGCCCAATCTCTCGAATTCCGTGATCGCCGGCAGATATATGCCAAGAGTCGTTTAAATATCTGGCCGCTTCCGAAAATTCGCGCGATCATCGATAATCGGTCAACAGCTCACGCGACCATCCGATCCTCTAGACGCCATCGGAGCGGTAAAACCGCAACACCACTGCGGAAGTAATGCCGCCTCTGAGTCATGAAAGGCATAGCGAATAATCCTCGATCAACTTCATGGACTCTAAGATTCAGATCAGCCTCGGCCGCGGACGCCGAACCACGACTCCCCGATGGAACGGTTCGGCGATGGAGTTTCACATTCCGAATGGGGTTCCCATAAACAATGGTCGACCTCGAGGCGTGATACCGAGGTGATGAAGTCGCCCCAGCCCGATGTGGATCGGTGACTACCGAGGTCGAGAGGATGATGATCTCGCCGTCCGATGTGCGGCCCGCTTGGAGGGCCCTGGGCCCGAACTCTCCTCCGAGGTACAGTGATGGGGCACTGGTCCCATCCGTGTCTCGATAGCGACGAAATCCCGAGGCTCTCAGTACGGCCCGACCGTGATGGTACTCCAGCCGGACCTGAGTCGGGCCTCCTGCATCGAATCTCACCTGGCGGCCGAATGCGGACCCACCCCCGAGTACGAATCCATACCGATATCAAATAAAATACTGAAAAGGGCTCAACTCATCAAAATGCAAGCCAGGCTCAGATCTCCGAATCGAGGTTCCCGGCGACGATCGAATCATCAATCAAGCTGATGAATCGTGGCTCACCGCCGCGAATCGAAAACAGTTCGACTAGCTAAACAAGGCTCGGCTAATCGACAAATGCTGGGACAGGGCACCAAAAGCTGAACCAAAGGCACGCATACCCCGAATCGCAATGGAGGCTCACCGGCTCCTGCGAGTGACGCCTAGTCCGGCGCGTTGATCGGGTCGTGGTGGGCTACGCGGTGGATGCTACCGTGGCTCGCCACCGCACGCAGCGCAGGTGGCGGGCAAAGGATGCACAGGCGCAGGCTGGCGGCTATGAAGGCTCAATCGCGTGTCGCAATCCAAGTAGCGGGTAACGACGGCGCAAGTGGGATCTAAGCCGGAAAGCTCGTGAACGGCGGCAACAAAGGATCGGGCGGCGGTAGAAGCCGAGATGCAGAGCCGCGCAGGTCATAGTGGGAGGGGAAATATGAAGTGACTATTTCGCTATCCCCCTCCCAGGTTTATATAGAACCAACATGGGCAGCCGAAGGGTCTTCCTGCCAATTTTCGCTATTTGTAGCGACTCCGCTCAAACCGAGTACACTCACCGTGATTTCAAAATTTTAATTTAATTAATAATATATAAAATAAGAATTATTATTATAAAATTTACTATATGTACTGTAATTAAAATTTAAAACACAATACTATACTATACAAACTAAATTACTAGAAAGTGAAAACTGCTAAGTTAAAAATTTTCTAAAAATAACTGAAATTAACTAAATTAACTAAATTAAGATAGAAAGTAAAAATTGTGGAACTGCAATTCGGTTTTTGAAAACACCGAACCAGTTCAATCTCAAAATTACTTCCGGTAAGTCATGAGAATGATCTCCTCAACCTACAAGAGTCTCGCCGATTCCATTTTGTCAAGCTCTAATTGTCGACCTCGGTCCTCTCGTGATGGCTTCTGAATTGAGCAATTGGCTTGCAGTAGGTGTTGATGGCAGGACCAAAATTTCTTCATCTCCTTGGCTGATTACTCCCTGTAATTCCTGGACATTTTGCTTTCCTGCACACTGACCAATTGAAACAACTTCATTAGTTCTTTGATTTTCATTTTCTAGCAACTCATGTTTGTTGTTCAAATGAAAAATGTTCAACTCCAAGGTCATGTTACCAAAGGTGTTGCATTACTCCATTCCGGCAATTTATGATTGCATTTGTCGTGGCCGTAAATGGTCTTCCTAAGATGATTGGTACATGATCAGTCTACTCTGCAATCGCTCGTCAAGCACCACAAATCTACTGGGTAGTAGAATTTGTCTATTTTCACTAAGACATCCTCAACTATCCCCTTAGGATTTTCACCGATCTATCGGCCACGATAGTGTGGATGTTGGTAGGTTTGGTTCACCCAAACCTAACTGGCCAGATACTGAATACGGCATTAGATTCACACCGCTCCTAAATCAAGCAATGACTTGTCTATGCAATTCCCACCAATATTAATCAGAAATTTCGTGGGAGATCCTCGGATCCTTGTATTTGACAGTATTTGCTTTGGATTATGGCACTCGACTTGTTTAGTGAGAAATGCCTTTCTCTCAATGCCTAATCCCTTTTCTATCAGGTAAAGATCTTTCAAAAATTTTGCATAAGCAGGGACTTGTTTGATTATGTCCAAAAGAGGTATGTTAACCTTCACTTGCCTTAAGACTTAAAATGCCCGGTCTGTCGAGATGCCTCTTCTTAATTTAAGTGCCCGTGGAAATGGAGGTGGCGCGGTATTTCATTGAATCCCCTCCTTTAGGAGAATATGCTCATATTGCAATTTTCCCGCCTGTGTTCTTCAATGTGTTTCGCATAGGCTGATCAACCTTCTTTCCACTCGTGGTAATTATAGCCTTAACTTCATCCATTCCCGAATTGTTGGATGACCCGACCTCATGAATTCCCTTAGATTTGAAGTGTTTGTGATGGAAACCTCCTTTTCTGCTCTCTAGCAACTCTGCTCATCCCTGTGATTGAATACTGTAGGTTGTCAATTTTCTCGGTTGAGATTACTCAAGCCCATCTATTCTTATCTGTACTTTCTACAATATAAATCCTTTGTGCGCTTGCACATTGGATTCCTTTTGTTCCTCAACAAAGTTGCCTACCACCTTACTCAAATTCAATATGGCTTGTTCTACTGGAGAAGAGGATGATGGTTGTTGTGACTGTGAGGGGGAACCAAACTGAGGTTTGGCACCTGGGGGTACATAAGCAGGGGGGTTGGATCTCCATGAGAGGTTAGGGTGATTCCTCCAATTGGAATTGTAGGTATTACCATATGGAGCATTGGATTGTTGTGGATTGTTAGGGTGCCCCTAATGTAATCATATATTTTTGGTATTTTTGGTATTTCACACCTCTTGTATGGCTATATAAGCCACCTTATGACAATTTTGATTCGTGCCACAGTAGGCTGAGCTAAAATCAACAAAATTTATATACACCTAAGTTCCTACTACTGCCGTAGTCAAGCTACTGCAGTATAGTGGTCTAGGGTCGAACACGGGGATGGGTTTTCATCCTAAGAATGATACGCATGAGTGCAAGAAGGTAAGGCTTTCTATTTGGACTTTTTGGATTTGCTTCAAAAACAGTGGAAGTAGTTTGAAAATTTAGGAATGGTAAAAACTGAAAATAAAGTTTGAAAAGTTAACTTTGAAGATGTAGGTCACTAACTTGGTAAGTTAGGGCAAACAAGTGTCCTCGGGTTTTATCCTCGCGTTATGACAAGCAACCTATAGTCCCCAGGTATAACCGGACTATGTTTAACTAGCAAACCTCAATTCCTAACAACAACTCCTATTCGAGTCAACATTGCAGCATGCAGCTATGGCCCTTTCGCCTTTGAAACCCTAAAGATTAAATATCATTTCGTGAGGCTCGTGAAGACCATCTAATGAACCACGCATCTAGCAATAAGTATGCATCAGACCAAAGCATGGAGAGTATTGGCCAACCAACAACATTCAAAGCTATTCAACCCTAATTTGAGAAGATGAGACCATAAATACGCACTGTGACTTTCATAAGAGGACATACAAGCTCTAATTACCAAGCTAGCTTCCTTCCTCTTCATAAACAGAAAGCAGAGGCAAGCTTATGCAAGATCTCTGAGTTGTCATCCTCAAGAGAGGTGTTTGGTAGCCTAGAAAGTAAAGGAAAGAGAAGAGAGAAGAGAGGAAAATAAAACCCTAACTAAAATACGAGACTTTATTTACAAAAATGAAAACTTACAAATTCTTCTCTCCCCCAAATTGTTGCTTCCAAAATTCTCTCTATATCTGATTACAAAAAGAGAGGGGTTTATATAGGCCACCTCAATACATGAAAATACCAAAAAGCCTACAAATTTGGCTAAGTTAAAGGACAAGAGAGTAATACACCAAATTTGAAGCTCAAGCAGCATTAAATACAAAACATGACGAGGCGCTGAATTTCGCTAGGATCGAAGAATTTCGCTAGGTAGCGAAATCACAGGCATAGCAAAATAGAAATTCTCTGCCAGGTCAGGCAGTCTGCTGATCTAAATTTCGCCAGCTTAGCTAAATTTTCGTGAGTGGTAAGAATCATAAATTTCATAGAACAAAGGTCAGAAGGAAAACCCGCACAAAGAAGGAATCCATAATTTCACGAACTTATGAATTTTCGCTTAAACTCCGTTAGCTACAGAAAGCTTAGCTTAAAATTGCCGGGTTTGCCGATTTTCACTCCGCTTTGCCTCATGTCTTCTATCGTATCAATTTTTCTTCACTTTGCCTTTAGTTTTCATTGATTCTTGGTTGGTCGACGTTCGATTAATTTGAGTTCAAACTTCATGATTCATCATACATCCCGATATTGAACTTCTCTAAAGTGCGTAGTTAGCCGCAAAACAGCCCAAAATACTCTCTAAATGGCATAAGTGCTACTAAGACTAACACTTCAATAGGTATAAATGACATGATTAATGCGCAAAAAGCACTCAAAACCTATCTAATATGGGGTTCAAAATTGCACTTTTTGGGCATTAATCAAATTTGTAACCCTAACTTTCATTAAAGCTTTCATTCACGCAGCTTTTGTTTGAGGTTTACAGTTTTCTCTCTTCTCTCTCTTCTTTCTCTCATTTTCTTAGCTGTCAAACACCCCCTTTGAAGATGACAACTCAAGGGATGTTTAGCTAAGCCTCAAAGCCTTGAAGAGGAGGGTTGCTAGGTTGGTTAATGGTGGTTTGTAGGTGGTCCTCAGTTTTAAATGAAACAGGTACTACATTTATTGTTCCAAACTTTCCAAACTAGGGTTTAATGCTATTTAATGTGTTTCTTTGCCAATACTACATGCTTTCAGTGGTTCAAAGCAGGTCTAATGGTAGATACATCCGATCTCTTAGATGCTACTTACGAGCCACCGAAATTAGCTAAAGGTGCATTCCTTCAAACCGCTGGAACACAAAAATTAGTGCAAGTGTTTTGCCTCAAATAGAGTGTTTTTAAGTGTTGTCAGTTAAACAAAGATCCGGGTTTTGGCAATGACTATATGTCATTTGGCCCTAATGCAGGAAATAACCCAAGAATCAGAGAGTAACCCATTTTATCAAGGTTAGTGACCTAAGCCTTCAAGGTCTCCTCTCACACCTCATTTCAAGTCGCTTTCGGGCTAATTTAGTGACCCCAACAATCTACACTTTTTAATGCAAATCCAAAAATCCAAAAGAAAGCCTCACCATTTTGAACCATGATACAAATCATTTGTAGGATGAAAACCCATCCCCGTGTTCGACCCTAGACCACTATACTGCAGTAGCTTTGCTACGGCAGTAGGAGGAATTTAGGATACAAATTTTGTTGATCTATCACCCTACTCAGCACGAATCACTCCCGTCTTCTCGCATGCGCCTAACCGCTTGATGCAATCGAAGATAAATCATTCGGAATCGAAGTAAATCAACTCAACTTTGATATGCAAAGCTT
Source organism: Tetrastigma voinierianum (assembly GCA_016808115.1). Taxonomy (NCBI): domain Eukaryota; kingdom Viridiplantae; phylum Streptophyta; class Magnoliopsida; order Vitales; family Vitaceae; genus Tetrastigma; species Tetrastigma voinierianum. Next base: position 85,396 of record JAEQBH010006469.1, read on the forward strand.
GATATGATAGAAATGGTTATGAAGCCCGAAAAACTATCACAAACAAAGTTCGAAATACAATCATTAGTACCAAAGTGGACCTACACGTGGTCAATCGGCTTAACTAATATAGATTAATACACAAAGTACTTAAACCTATCTTAGTCGTATTCAAAATAGAAGGTTCTTTTTTTGAAAATTTCAACCAGTTAGTCAATGATGATTAAACCAGACGGAAAAGTTGAGCCTAATCGAAAATTGGGTCATTGGATAATAGTCATCTTCTGCATAAGGTGGAAGAAAGTTTTAATTAGAATTCTTGAATTTATTTGGATTGGCATTGTTTATAAATTTACTTGTTCTCAAAAAAGCTTACAAAAATCGTGCACCCAATGCAAAGGTACCGTATCTTGCTCTGAATTATATACCCTCCAGTGACACGTAGATGGAGAATCCTCGAGAGCAGAGCATTCCTCGTGGGTATGGTAGACTACTATGGAACTACTGAACTTTGAAGGATTACTCAGATAGATCACCAACTTACTTATAATTTGAGGATAGTTGAATGGAGTATCTGTTTAATCAGTCAGAGGTCTCTCCTCTTTCTACTGAATTGATTTTGATCTCGTGTTAGCAAATATCTAATCAAGGAGATGGAATTTTCATCAGAAGTGTAGGATGAGGTGTCAATCAGATTGGAGAAGGCTTGCAATATCATATCTATGGGAGCAAGAATTCTCTAGTCCTAAGATCTGAGTATGAAGTATTGAAAATGAAAAATACTTAAATCTTAGAAAGAGGTTTACATATTAAAAGTAACTAATTAGAATCATGTCTCATAAACGAATATGAACCTTTATTCGGTGAAAAGTACGATTGAGGGAGAAATCCAAACTATACTACCTTGCATCTTTGATAAACTCAGTTTTTCAATTGATGGTTGAGCTATGAATCAAAATGATGCAGAAATTGATTATTACTAATTGATCCATATCCAGTTTTGTCTCATTCAGTTAATCCTCAACCCCAATTTTATGAAACTTTACTTTTCTATGTTTAAGATTTCAGTCTAAGACTACATTTTAGTCCTCTTATCATCATATCAGTGGAGTTCAAATAGTAATGATTTTGAGTAGATGGAGTAGTTAGTATTTAGATTTATCATCTTTCCTCATGGGAATGATATTTGGACTTTAAATATCCACTTTTATTACTTGTACGACCTGTGCACTTGCAGTGATCAAGACCACACACACAAATTTTAAATGAGTCATTTTACAAGAAAGAACAAATCCATTTTTTTATGTATATAAAAAATGGGCTTAACAAGTTTTTGGCCTCGTTAACGAGGATTAGGTAATAGTCCTTTGGTAGTAGTGTCATAAATTTGTATATATTATTTAGTCTTAACAAGTTTTTGGCACCGCTGTCGGTGACCTAAAAGTTCTCAGTGGTAGTACTTAAGCTCTGGGCATACACGATCACATCATACGCTTGTCTTAACAAGTTTTTAGTGCCATTGGCCAGGAATATAAATGATAAATTTAAAGATCAATATTCTAACCAAAAAGGGATTTACTAATTTAGTAATTTTTCTTTTTTATATTATTTTTCAGAAAATCACAAAAACAGTTTTAATGGCAGTAGATGAAGAAGCTACTCGACATGTTTCTAAGAGCTGAATGCATAGAAAACCGTATGATCACTGGCCTCCTGACATTGAAATTTGATAATACCTAAAGAATCTGAGGAAGATCACAGTTGCAGAATCCAAAAGTATGGTAAATCAAAAAGAAAGACTGCAAGCTATTCGAGAAGAAGAAGAAGAAGTAGAGAGAACTTAGAGGCCTAATACTATGGAGGACTTTTGGAGGCCTATTATTCAAGAGGAGTACTCTATAGTAAGACAACCTGCCATAGAAGCCAACAATTTTGAGCTGAAGCCAGCATTGATTACCATGGTATAGCAACACCAGTTCACTGGTCATCCCTTTGAAGATCCCAATGAGCATATGGGGAGATTCATGAGGATGGCCAACATAGTCAAACTGAATGGGGTGAGACCAGAAGTAATCAAGCTGCAGCTCTTCCCCTTTTCACTGAGAGATGTGGCAGCAACATGGTTTGATTCATTGCTGTTGGATCTGACCAAAACACATGTACAATTTTATAACTTTATTACCAAGGACTATTGACTAATCACTGGCAATGATGCCAATAAGCTTGTAGTCATGGAGACCAAATGATTATTTGCACCCGCTTTATAACAAAATTATCAAGGACTATTATCTAATCCCGCAATTCGCCATAAACTTGTTGTCATTATACTATATAAACCAAAATCCCTAGAGTAAATCATTTTCAAAGTTTGGTTTCGTCCTACACTGCAAGGGCACAGTCGACAAGTAATAAACGGATGAGTCCAGATATCGCATCCTAATAAATGTGAGATCTCAAGAATTTTAAATCAACTACCCTGACTACTCAATTTCCATACTATTTGGACCACTAAATGATAGTAAGATCCAGCATTAAGGTGCTGGAAAATTAAATGAATCAAAGGGAAATAACTGAAATGAACAATAAACTTGAATATAAAGAATAAAGAATGATTAATAGTTAGGAAAATGAATAGGAATTGAATAATTATCGTTTAGAGAACGCATTAAGATCAATGCTATTGTGAAGTATCAATTCCTGTTGTCAACTGGTTAATTGTGCTTGTGAATTTTTGTGAGATTTCAAACTGGTCTAAGGCTAATAGTTCAGCTGGATCTCTCCACACTTCACATTTCATTATCTAATTTTTGACCTGATTCTCTCGAATGCAGGGAATTAGATAACTACTTTTTCACAGGGACTTCCTAATTCTGGGTATTTTTCTTTTGCAATACTTCATACCCATTTTATGGACTGTACACCTTAGCTCCCAAGTTATCGGTCAAGCAAGGATATACAACTTGTGTTACTTCTTCTCCAAATTAAAATGATCACCCTCTCCTTGATTAGATCTCACGAACACGGGATTGGCTTCACTATTCGAATCGAGAACTCTCGCTTGTTTAAATTGATAACTCATCTAACCTATTCTTGATTTCAAGTGAGAAGAGGATTATCAAGTAAACTCGCAAGCTCATTAGATCTCTAATAGCAGGTTAATAAAACCTTCAAAGAAATATTCATAACTCCAGGGATTGTCATCTCTGTCACCGTAGGACCTCCTTGAAATCAGAGCAATGAAACAACTCTTAAAACGGGTATAAGAAACTGATATTCAGATCAAAAACTCTAAACCCATAACCGAAAGTAAATTCATAAACTGATATTCGCAATTTGCTGGAAATAACAAAAGGAAAGATAATTTCTAACAATAACATTCACTTAATGGAAGCTGGGTTCCTCACCATCGACTACACACTACAAGATTCCTCCGATCATAAGAATAATCAGATTTCGAATCGATGAGCCTAATTCCGTAAATTTGTCTCGAACTTCAACATTCCGTAGTAATTTGAAAAGAATTGAACTCGTATTCAGCTTCGCCTTAAAACGATAACATCCAATTCCGTAAATAAAGAAAACTAGAACGATAAATTCAATCTAATCTATCCATATTGAAGAAAAATAAAATAAAAGAAAAGAAAATAAAAGAAAATGAGCCTTCGCCCAACCAGACCTCTCGTCTCGTGGGCCGCCAAGCTACTCTCTTCCTCGGATAACCACAGATGATAGGTTTTTTCAGTCAGCCCTAATCCCAATGTAGGCCCGCTCGTGGATGAGCATCCAGCCCAAGTCGGGCCGCTCGGGGTCGCGACCTCAACTTCCTTGTCGCGATACAGTCTTTGTCGCGACCTCGATCTCACGTCGCGACCTCAACTTCTTATCTATGCAGCCTTGAACTGTTCATTAGTGATGTCACAACATCATTCTCTTGTTACGACATCAACTTACTTCTTCCGCAGTTTCATGTTACTCCTCGTATGTCGCGACGCCATTCTCTTTGTCGCGGACATCAACTAAATGAAATGTATCTTTCAACTGATATCTTCTGATGTCGCGACCTCTGTCTCTTGTCGCGACATCTCTTTATGGCTATGTAGATTTGATTTGGTAATTCCTAATGTCGTGACATCGATATCTTGTCGCGACATCACTTTATGGAGCTTCAACCTTCAACTGAGCAGGTCTCGTGTCGCGACTTTGATCTCTTGTCGCGACATCAACTTATGGGATTGCAAATTTCACTGATGGCTTTGGTGTCGTGGACTTCAAATTTCGTCGCGACATCAACTAAATGAAATGCATCTTTCAACGGAATCTTCGCCGATGTCGCCACCTCTCGCCCCTTTGTCGCGATTAGCTTCATTTCTTTTCATCTTTCTTATCCGGTTAGTTCCCGGCGTCGCGACATCGATCTAGTTCTCTTCCGCCTTCAATCGGTTGCAAAGCTCTTCGTGTCACGACAACACCCGCTGTGACATCTAGTCACGCCCTTGCGCATTTCAACCGGTTCTCTTCATGTCGCGGACTCCGATCTCACGTCAGCGACCTCGCCATGTCTTCTCGCAAAGATTCAATCATGCTCTTCGATGTCGCGATATAACCCTTTCCGCCGCGGACATCAACTAAAGGATCTGCGTGCTCTCAACGGTTTTTCATGATGTCGCTGACATCAATATGTTGTCGTGACATCAACCGACATCGCATGCTCAATCTTGTCGCCACTTGTATCTTTCCTTGATCGCCTTTGCCGCCGCGACATCAACCCTTTGTCGCCACATCACTACGCCTCCACAAGTCTCAACTGTTTGTTCCGATAAACGCGACATCGCGATCTCGTCGACTTCGATTCATGACTCCAGAAGCTCGAACTCGTGAGTTCTGATGTCACGACTTCGACCCCACGTCACGATTCACCATCTCTATACAAATTTCATGAGCGCCCCATGTCGCTACTTTATCTTGTTATCCATGTCGCGACCGCATCGATTTCTTCAATTTCCTCGATGTCGCTAATTTCATGACCGATCGTGTAAACCCCAACACCGCATCAACGACCAACCAGCTCTTTTCATTTCGCTTCCGCTAATCGACCGCACTTTTATTCCACTTATTTCGTGATTTTCATCGCTTTTCTTCTTCTTCCATTCTACTGCTAATAACAATGGGTGAGTTTCTTCATATTTCTGCAAAGTAATCGTCTCTTTGGATAAGGAAAATTAAGCCAAATGACTAAAAATAGATGACTTTAAGCTCATCAATTGCCAATTGGATCGCGAATGAAGACGGGTGGAGGCTCATATGAGCATTTTTTCCTCCAGCCTAACTTCAAAGAGAAATGAGAAATCATCATTTTCAAGGTGGAGAAGAGGTCTCAAACCCCATGAGAAAGATTTTAGAGGCTGTTAAAAAGATGTCCTATGCATGGAATATATCTGACCACTCATATGGATATATTCTATCATGCCATGAATTATGCCTCTAAGGGTATAATCGATGCATCTGCTTGTAATGGCAGAAGAAGTGCGTATGGTGAAAGGAAATCGATTGAAGACCTTTGCCACCCAACTACAAGGCTCCATCTGAAGCTTCAAGGAGCAGCAACAGACTAAGGGGAAGTGGTTTGATTGAGCTAAACCGTATGACTGCCATAGAAGCAAAGCTGGATGCAGTGATGAACAAACTGGGAAGCAATGAAAGGAGAATGCATACTATACATAAGTGGGAGTAGTAAAAGAAGGAATTAGAAGCAGTACCGAGGGACCAGTTGAAGAAGAGCCCTACCAAGTTGAGGAGACCAAGTATATGAGTAAGCAAAGAAGTTATCACTTCAAGCCTAACCCAAACTTACCTACACAGTATACACTAGCACTAAGGAACCATGAAAACCTTTCATATGGTGGAGGAGCACAGCCAGGATCCAACCCGGGATGCACTACTAATGCTTATGCTCAACCTATCTAAGAACAACAAAGATAGCAGGGACAATAAGAGAAGAATATCGTAATGAAAATGACTCAACCATTTGAAGATCAGATGTTGCATTTTATGGGGGGAAACAAAAGGCTTCTAAACATACATGAACAATAAGTTTGCTAAGCTACAAAGATTCTAAACAACACAACCCGTGTTCCAGGCCAACACCAATGCCTCTTTGAAGAATCTGGAGACTCAGATAGGGCAACTGGCTCTGAATATGCAGAAACAAACCAAGAATTCAGTTCCAAGTGAATCAAGGAAGGATTCGAGGGAATGTATAGCAGTACTTCTAACAAGTGGTAGAGAATTGGATGAGAGAAGAGTTGAAAAGAAGGATACTGAGGAAGAGATTTGTGTTAAAATTAGGGAAGAATTTAAGCAACACGGTTCAGAAACTACAGAGGAAGAGAAAACAGCAAAGATGCAGCCAGAGCAACAGGTGGAAAAAGAAAATCCAGGAAAAAATGAAGAGGTTAAAGCTTATGAGCCTCATGTTCCATTCACTCAAAGGCTGCAGAAAGGAAGCTAGAAGAGCAATTCTCTAGATTCTTTGACATGTTTAAGAAGATAGAGATCAACATTCCTTTCTTAGAAGCATTAACTCAAATGCCTCTTTACACAAAATTTATGAAGGAGATATTGAGCATAAAAAGAAAGATTGTTGAAGAAGGAATAGTGAACCTAACAAAGAACTCGCAAAGGTAAGAATTCATAATTATTTACCGTATAAGCATGCAAGATCCAGTCGCTTCACATACCTCAGGAAATTAGGGCATGTTGATATGGGAAAAGCATTATGCGATTCTGAAGCCAGCATAAACTTGATGCCTTCATCTGTTGCTAAAAGACTAAGTTTAGGGGAACTTACTCCCACATCCATGACCTTGCAAATGGCAGACAAAACACTGGCCCATCCTAAGGGCATTCTAGAAGATGTGTTGATCAATGTGGGAAATTTCATTTTCCCAGTGGACTTTGTAGTCATTAATATAGAGGAAGACAAACAAGTCCCACTACTGTTAGGAAGACCTTTCTTAGCAACAGGAGCAGCTTTAATTGATGTGAAACAAGGAGAATTAGCTCTCAGGGTTGGAGATGAGGCAATGCATTTCAATCTCAATCACAGCTTGAACAATTTCGACTGCTAATGTTGATCAGGATTTTGAAACAAAATTTATCGCTTCGAACTCGAATAATGATTGTATTTTTCAAAATTCAATGAATGAGAATGAGATGAATTTCCAATATCTTGAGCATCTTGAAATTTAATTCATGGACTCCAATGTTAAATTAAAAAAGGCAGTACTCAGTGTTGAAGAAGATAATACAGAAAAATCCAACAGTTATGAAGAGGAAGCTGCTAATGTAAACAAAAGTTTAGAGCGTTTAATTCTAAAAGAATTACCTAAACATTTAAAGTATGCTTTCTTGCAACCAGAAAAAGGAAAGTCGGTCATCATTTCAGCTGAATTGACTGAGCTTGAAAAACAAAAATTGCTGGAAATTCTCAGAAAATATCAGGAGGCAATATCTTGGTCCATAGAAGATTTGAAATGAATTAGTCCTTCTATATGTATGCACAAGATCATGTTAAAGGAGAATGCTAAACCTCTATAAAGACAAAGATGTAATAATCCAATAAGAAAGAAGTAGCTGCAAGGAACAAGTTGCGAATGTAGTTTCATATATGAAATCTCAGATGCTGGGTAAGCCTGCCATGTGGTTCCAAAGAAGGGAGGATTCACCGTGGATCGAATGAGAATAATGAATTGATTCCTGCTGCAGAACCGTGCACATGTGGATGGAGAGTGTGTATGGGACTACGTAAAAACTGAACGATGCTACCCTTAAGGACCATTATCCCCTACCTTTCATTGACCAAATGTTGGACAGGTTAGTAGGGCACTCCCATTACTGTTTTCTTGATGGATATTATGGTTATAACTACATTGCTATAGCCCTAGAGGATTGGGAGAAAACTACATTTACATGTCCTTATGGCACCTTTGCTTTTAGAAGGATGCCTTTTAGATTATGTAATGCTCCTGCTACCTTTCCAAGATGTATGATGTCTACATTTTCTGATTCGTGGAAGAGGCTATGGAGATCTTTATGGATGACTTTCAAAGATATGGATCCAGCCAAGCATTGTGTGGAAAATTTAGAAATCAGATTTCAAAGGTATCAAGACAAAATCTAGCTCTAAATCGAGAAATACCATTTTACGCGACAGAAGGTATCGTCTGGGACACAAGATTTTTGTTGCTTGATTGGAAGTAGACCAAGCAAAAGTTGATGTTATAAAAACTCTTATGCCACCTACAACAGTAAAGGGGATAAGAAGCTTCCTTGGACATGTTGGTTTTTACAGAAGATTCATAAAGGACTTCTCAAAAATCTCAAGACCATTATGTAGACTGCTGGAAAAATATGCAAATTTTGATTTTGATGAATTATGTAGATCTGCATTTGATGAAATCAAGTCTAGATTAGTGGCAGCTCCCATCATGTTGACACATGACTGGAACAATGACTATGAAATTATGTGTGATATTAATGATTATGCAATGGGAGCTGTATTGGGATAAAGAACTGAAAAGATATTCAAGGCCATATACTATGCCAGCAAAACCTTTAATGAGGCACAAGAAAACTACTCCACCAGAGAAAAGAAGATGCTGGCAATGGTATTTGCTTGTGAAAAATTTAGGCCTTACATATTGGGGTCTCATGTTATAATGCACACTGATCATGTTGTAATTAGATATCTAATGGCAAAGAATGAGGCCAAACCAAGACTGACTATATAGTATTATCATGAGAGAATTGATCTTGAGATCAAACATAAGAAGGGTAGTGACAATGTGATAGCATATCATTTGTCTAGATTGGAAATGACTGCTGGAAATGAAAAAGGAACCGAAATAGCATAAAATTTTCCTAATGAGCAGTTGTTTTTGTTGTCTGTTCAAACAACTTGGTATGCTGATATTGTCAATTACTTAGCATGTGGAGTTGTGCCACCTGAATTCAGCTACCAGTAAAGAAGAAAATTGAGAACTCATTGCAGATTCTATATTTGGGATGACTCACTACTTTATAGAAGAGGAGCAGATATATCATAAGGAGATGTGTTCCAGAAACATAACAAGGTGGTATTATGGAGAAATGTCATGCATCACCATATGGAGGACACTTTGCAGGAGACAAAACAACCAAAAAAATTCTGCAATCAGGTTTTTATTGGTCTACCCTATTCAAAGACTATTTTGAGTCAGTAAAACATGGTAATAATTGTCATAGAATGGGCAACAGTTAAGAAATGTGAAATGCCCTTTGCAAGGAATTCTCGTGGTACAGATTTTTTATGTTTGGGGAATAGACTTCATGGGACCTTTTTTATCATCATTTGGTAACATATACATTCTCCTAACTGTGGATTATGTATCTAAATGGGTTTAAGCATCAGCTTGTCCTAGAAATGATGCCAGCACAGTGGTGGGATTTATACAAAGAAATATTTTGAGCAAATTTAGAGCACTCAAAACAATCATCAATGATGAGGGAAGCCATTTTGCAAATAAAAGTTTTGAAAAACTCATGAGCAGATATGGAATAAGACATGTGATGGGTTTGGCCTATCACCCTCAGTCAAATGGGCAAGCAGAAATTTCCAACAGGGAAATAAAGAAAATTCTAGAGAAAATAATAAATACAAGCAGGAAGGACTAGTCTATAAAGCTAGATGATGCATTGTGGGCTTATAGAACTACTTACAAAACTCCCATTGGAATGTCCCCACATGAGAATTAGGCCAGAAAACCTTGTCATCTCCCTTAGAAACTGAACACAAGCTATTTTAATGAATACAGTTGAATTTGTGACTTGCTGTTAAGAAAAGAGACTACTCAAAATGAATGAACTAGAAGAATTGAGAAATGAAGCCATGATAATGCCATAATTTAAAAAGAAAAGACCAAGAGGTGGCATGATCAAAAGATTCTAAGGAGGGAATTCAAGGCTGGAGAACAAGTCCTCTTATACAACTCTAGGCTCAAGCTATTTCCAGGGAAATTGAAGTCAAGATGGAGTGGTCCTTACATAGTGGTAACAAGTACACCCTTTGGAGTAGTAACACTAAAAGATGAATCTGGAAGTGAATTTAAAGTAAATGGACTAAAGCATTATCTTGGAGGAAGCATAAATGGAGTATATCCAGATTGTGAAAGAGGGAAAGAGTTTTGCTGAAATGAAGACATTCTGCAGCAAGTGTCTTGCTAAGGACATTAAACTGAACAACTTCTTGGGAGGCAACCCAAGCAGAGTTTTCATTTTAATAGTTTAATTTATGTTGATTACTTTTATGAGTTTGAAGTTTTAATTTTAATTTTTGTTAGAAAATGTTATTAGGAAGTTTAATAGATTGCTAAATTTTTCTTAAAAGGGAAGATCAACTGGAAAGAGATATTATTGGGAAGCACACTTTCTCAACTAAAATGTGCAGAAAAGAACTACAAGGGGGAGTATTTCTATTTCCCTCAATTTTTTTTAATTGATAAATTTACAGTTGAAGTTTAGGGGAATATAAAGATTTTTAGAGCATAAATTGTTAAACAACTTTCTTTAGCCAACTGCTTGAATACCTTGTTGGAAATCTAGATGAACGATATTGAATGAAGAAAGAGATTTCTTGTTTATACTTGAATGGAGATTGTTTGAAGAAATATGTGTTTTCACAAGTATGAACTAAGTGGAAGACTTTATTGCATAATGTCATCTAGGTTTAATGGTTAAAAGCAAGAAAATATGCAGGGAATTTGAGGTAATACAAAATCCTGTCATGACAGAAATTGTTATGTCACGACACTAGTTGAACTTTTGGTGCTAAAATAGAACAGGTTTTTTTCGCGATAGGCTTTCTTTTTGTTGCAACAAAGTTGGTGCTAAAATAGATAAGCAAGAAAAAGTTTGTCGCGACATATTTTCTCTATGTCACAACAAACAACAAACTTAGGCCTCAAAAAAAAACAATATATGTCGCGACATAATTCAATTAGAGCATAGATAAAATTGTGTCGCGACAGTTTTTGCTTGGTCGTGACAAAGAATTGCCCTAGTCCAAACTTAAGTGCAAAATTTATGTCGTGACATCACTTCTTTATGTCGCGACACCAATTTAAAAAGGGCACATTTTAATGTCGCAACAATTAAGGAAGCACAACAATTCTTGGTCTATAAATAGAAAAGTTCAAAGACTGAAGAGTCATATGCCTCATAACCTTCAAACCATTCAGTCTCTCTCAATGATTCTCTCTCACTCCTTTGAAACCCTAGATCCCTAAACCTATCTCTCATAATGTCTGAGCCCCAAAACCTGGTTCCAAACCTCAACGAAATCATCAAAGAGTATGATGAGTTGGAGAATGAAACAGTTCAAGCCACTCATGTAGTAATAGGGCAAGGTGAAGAAAAAGATGAGGTAAATGATGAACTCGAGCAGATAGTGGAACAATCTAGGAAGAGGAAAAGAGGAAATGAAGAAGCTGAGAGCAACGAACAAAAAGCTTATGACCGGGTCTCTGACATGGCTTATATTGCTTGGAGAGACAAGCTACAGCACAGAGACTTCATAGGGGAGAGAGGCTTCAACAAATGGGTTTCTCCATTCTAAGAGCTGGTCAAAAGCAAAGGATGACATCTGTTCTACGAGCATAAAGCTCCTGGATTTATGATATGGTAAAAGAGTTCTATGCCAACATGGTAAGGATGAGCATAAGGATGTTCATGTTAGAGGGAACATTGCCTCAGAAGATAAATATATTAACCGTAAGTACAATCTTCGTGAAAAGAATGGGTCAAATTTTCAAACACTGTGGAAACACCTGACTACCGAAGATTGCACCTACTAACTGATGGTGCGGCTGGAGCCACCGTGAAGAACCCACATGAGTCCATCGCTAGAGGAGCACTGACTAAACCAGCAAAGGTGTGGTTTTATTTTTTATGTTCAGTCATGCTACCTTCCAAACATTTATGCATAGTTAGGGAGAAGGAAGCAGTCTTATTATATGCCATCCTCAAAGGCTATAAATTCAGCGTGGGAAAGATAATAGAAAACCCACTGAAGTTATTACGTAGAGGTTACAAGGGCTGATCCCTTCACCCAAAGACCGATTTCAAGACTCTGCATCTTGAGGGTGTCCAAGGAGATTAGGAAAAAGAGGAGAACTGCCCCAAGACGTCGCCCTTGACATTAACCGGAATCACTAAGGGGCCTAAAAATAGAAACATGGGAAGACAAGTGGAAGCTGTAAGGGAAAAAGAAGAACCAATGGAAATAAAACAACCCCAGCCTGAAGATGAAGCACAAGAACTCCCACAAGGGCAAAGAAGTGTGAGCCTAATACTGACTTTCTCCCCTAAGGTGGACAAGTCCAACCGTGAGCAGTGGCAGGAAAAGCTTAGAGCCCTAAGTAGCACTGTCAATGCTTAACCTTGTTGTTGCACTACGAGGCAAGAAATGGAAGAGAGGGACAAGTAGTTGAAGCTTCAACTACAACTCAGGGATGAGTACATGGAGGCTGAGTTGAAAATAAGGGACCAAAACTTGGAAGAGGCTCTAAAGCAGAAGGATGAAGAATGGAAAAGTATATGGGAATAATGGGAACAAAGGGAACAAGAGCTAAGTGAAGAACTGAAGGCAAGAGAAGATGCCTTTATCTTTCAACAGCTAAAAAGAGACAGTCAGCTATTCAAGATCATGAAGGAAATGGAGGATGCTATGGAAAAGAACATGTCATAGAAGGAAATGTCTTGCATCCACAAGGAACATCGAAGGAAAACTGAGCTTTGTCTGAAAAAGGGACAAGGAATTGGAGGGCACCCTGAACTATAGGGAAAAATGCTGGACATAAAGCTTGGATATGATAAACAAGAACCTGATCACAATGTACTATGCCCAAGGTGAGTTTGAGGGAACCCTGAATTCTATTGGGCAGAGGCAAAATGAAATGATCAAGCAACTAGCCCTAACTATGGAGTGGTCTGTATTGAACAGAAGTGGAGAAGACAATAAGTCAAGACAGCCACAAGTTCAAATCCTTGAATTCTCACATTTTGCAACTGGGTATCAGTTAGATCCAGTTAACCTACCATCCTCCCAAAGGCATGAAAGAAAAAGAAAATAGCTCACCCTACTCTTCCATCTTTTCTCCCTCTCTGTACCTAATGTCCATCCTTGAAACATTCAATGAAATATAAATTGTGCATTTTTGTGTAGAAATTGGTGTTCACCCTATTTATAGAATATTCTGTGTGTTTGTGTATATGTTCTCTCCTTCTTCATGTTTACTTTTGAATAAATTGGAACTGATTAAGTTTCAAGGAATAATTAATTGAAATAATTGAGAAACCAGTTACCTGGATCTAGTTGTCAAATTGTTGTAAAATGTTTGGTTAATTGGAAACACTGTTGACTGGCATTATGGGTTAAGTAATTGTTAGAGTCGAATACTGATTTAAATGAACCTCTAATCAAAAGAAAGACAACAACAAATCTCAAAACCAAACAAAATATAGATAGATGCATAGGGTGGTATTTAGAAATGAATGGAAATGGAAATTTGTATGGTTATGAATAAATATGTTGAACTTCAAGATTAAGTAAGACTTTAATAAATTGATGGAACATATAAGACCTATAATTTTGTTTGTGTAAATAGTTTAATTACAAAAATCCTGATAAACTTTACACATAGTCAACAATAACTCTGAAAGAAATTATGCCAAGACTAGGAACATCTTTTGGGATCCATCACAGTATGCTCTCCAATGTCCTAGAACTTGTTAAATTATTAGTCAAGGCGAAATCCTAGGCAACACCACTAACAGGAAATGATTTAGGCCATCCTTGGAAGTTTGAACCTTTCAAAGCCTACCCTTTTATATATGCATAAGCATATACACTAGTTCCTTATTAGAGCCTACAGCTAATCACATCATCAACCAAAAAATAAGAAGCTCAATTCCTTCCTTACACTAATCCTATAATAAAGAACTCTTATTTGCCTAGATCATCAGACAAAGTACATCAAGGACATAAGAGGACAAGTTTGGGGGAATATTATTTCTAGTTGTAGAAAAGGATGAAAGGGGTTGAGAAAAAAAAATTCAAAGAAATAAGAAAAGATGAAGAGGATTATGCAAGAAGTTGTGAAAATAAAAACATCAAGTAGGAATGAGTTTGGTCTTATAGCCTTCCTCCCTGGAACAATTAAGTCATTAGGGGTGTTCAACATCTAATACCCTAATGCCAACTAGTATGGGAGTTATTGACCCAAAGTTCGCTAAGGGTGGTAGAAAGTCGAAAAGACAAAATATCAGACTACATTCCACCAAACTTGGAGAAAATGAAAAGTGAAAAAGCTTCTAGAATAAGAAAGATAGGTCATCTTCTGGGGATGGACAATGAAAAGAGAAAAAGGCACCATAATGAAAAATATGCAGAAAGATGCAAAAACCTAATGGGAAAGTTGGAAACATACAAACAAGAGAAATCAAGGATGCATCAAGAAGGCAAGAGTGTAAGTTGCCAGTGAAGTCTGGGTAAAATTGAGCCTAAAATGTCTAATTATCTACTCATTACCCAAGCCACATATTTATAGCTTCCAAAGACCCATTCTGAAGGTATATTTGCCTACATTAGCAAGATTAATATGATAAACAAGCATATGTGACTTTAAAAATGAAAGAGAGTATGCCAACTGAGTATTATCCCATAAGATTAACTGATCAGCCAAAGAAAAAGAGTAAAGACCAACACACACACAAAAATCAGGATTGAATGATTAAATTAGTTACATTATCTCTGAATTATTGGTCGGGTTCAGCGAACTTAATTGAAAATCTTCCTGATTCTATATTGGAAACATGTTTAGAATTAATTCTACAACTAACTTATGTTTCCTGCCTAATTGAGCTTTAAACAGAAAAATGTCCTTAAAAATAAAACGTTAAATTGTTTGAGGACAAAAAAAATTATTCTCTTTGCTTGGGGACAAGAAAAATATTAAGTTTGCAGGAATTGATGAGTCTAAAACTCATCTATTTTTAATCCATTTTTTGGCATGTTTTTAACAATTTTAGATCTCTTATTATGCCAAATTATGGAATATTCACATACTTTGTGTTTTGCAGGTGTTAATTGAAAAATGAGAGAAAACAAGCAAAAAATAAGCAAAAAATAAGCAAAAAAGTGGAAAATGCAGCAGTCTGTGTCGCGACATAATTTTCGTATGTCGTGACACAAAATTCAAGTAGGCCAAAGGAACTATGTCACAACCAGTAACTAAATGTCTCAACAAAGCTCAGACATAACTCAATGGTTGAAAGATAAATTTATGTCACAATAAAGAGTTTTTTTGTTGCAACATTATTGAAGAAAATTGTGAAGAAAATCCACGCGATAACTTTAATCCGTCATGGCCAAAGATTAAAACAGTAGATCAAAGAAGCCGGTTAACAAATGAACTCGTCGTAATAAAGACAATTTTGTCGCTGATTAAAAATGCTCGCTTACAACACAAGTCAACTAAGACAAGTGTTTTATGTTGCGCACAAAGTTTTCGCATCAAGCCAACTCGCGAAAAATCGCGTCGCGATGAGTGCCCAAAACATCAGGTTATACCTGCTCGTCTTACGTTTTTAGCGTTTATTTTTACATTTAAATATGTATTTTTATAGCTTGATATCCGATTAGTGCACCGTGAATGCGTGTGCAATTGATGTGAAAAGCGGCAAGTTTTGGAAGCATTTCGGAGCGCAGGCAGTGCATAAAGATGCATGTAACGTCGCTGACAGCCCCAACGTCGTGACGTTGGGTCAACTATATATAGAAGTCAACAAGCAGCAACGCCGCTGACGCCCCAACGCCGCGGACGCCTCAACGCCGCTGACGCCGCCAGTTTGGTTCTCTCTCATCATTAAAGCTGTGCGTGTGAATTCGGGCATTGAGATCGACGAACTAGTGGTACGGAAATCGTAGCAAATAAAGGATATTGATCTTGACGAAGAGCCCGTGATTTGGATTTTTCCGCTGCTGACAAGTAGGGTAATCGGGATGTTCGACATATTACGATTACAGGTTTTCATTCAAAGATGTTCTAGATTTATACTATGTTGCTGAACCTCGCTACATTCTTATGGATTAAAGATTAGTAATTTATATTATTTAGTTGTTTATAATTTGTTAGCATCTGCTTTATATCTGTGAATCATTTACATGGTGATGTCTGGCCAACATTAGCGTGACTATACTGGAGATCCGAGATTCGAGAGATGAGGATACCCAGGGATCTGAGTAGAGCAAATTCTTCGTTCATCTCTGAATAGAGATATTCCGATCCCGAAGGTGGCGATTAAGGTTAGAACATTTAAGCGTTTCGGAGTATCGAGTTGGGGTAGAGATACACTCAATTCTACTAGCGAGATAGGCGGATACACCTCGAGAGAGGGTATTTCGTGAGCAAGATCACCTAGCCATCAATAAATCATGAATAAACTGAATAATATCATCTTTAAGAAATAATCCATCGAAAGTGGCAGGGGGAGGCATAGCCCTAGTCTCCATTACACAGTAATTCATTCAGATTAGTTAGTCTAGTTTAAATTCAGACACTAGCTCTATTTCACACAATACGTATACCCAGATAATATTTAAAAAGCCAATCTTTGTACTCAACACACCTATCCCCGTGGATCGATATCCGTACCATTGGTACAACTATATTGCTTCGGGGCGACGCTGCACCCTGCGCACATAGGCATATATATTTTACACATCACGCCGCCTATCAAGTTTTTGGCGCCGTTGTCGGGGATAGGTTTAGAGTGATATAGAGAATAAAGCAATTAGATATTACTCTGGAATTTTTGTTTTTATTTGTTTTTACAAGTGCTGGTAATTTGGTCTTGGTGTTTCGTGTGTGATTGCAGTAAGATTTCAGTGAGTACATGCGACGACGAGATCAGGTTGACCAACATCTGTTTGATCCTGAGCCAGAAAGAACTTTGCCACATATCATGCCGAGAACAGAGAACGGAACATACTAGAAATATAGCAAACATGGAAAACAATGAAGAGCGGGATCTTAGCATTGAGCAAAACGAGCCACAGAGAGGCCGAAACGAGAATAACGGAAGGAATCAAGCACCCAGGCCGTTTATTCAGCCAGATGATCCATTCATGTTGTTAGAGGAGTTTGCTCTACCGCCCAATCGTTCGACAAACATCAGAAGACCACCTATTCAGCAAATAACTGAAATAAGTCACCACTTTACAGATGCTTCGTAACATCTTGTTCCACGGTCACTGATGAGAATCCAAATATGCATTTGACCAACTTCCTTGAAGGTTTGGCGTATAACATCAAGTACAATGGGTTATCAAGAAGCACTCAGTTGGGCGCTTTGTTCCACTCTCACTAGGTGATATAGTCAAGCATTGGCTAACAAGTCAGCCACCGAATCTCCATTACTTCATGGAACGATTTAGTGCGTAAATTCCGACTGTTTTTCCCACTCAAAATTGCACAACTTGTGCAAGAGATCAATACTTTTGACAACTAGGAGGGAGAGAACTCTCGCGTAGGCATGATAGATTTCACGAACTATTAAGGAAGTGTTCACATCCCAACCTGACCTGTGATGGAGGTGTCCATACTTTCTATAATGGTCTCGAGGAATGCAACGAGAATGTTGATTGATGCCTCTACCGGGAGGAGCACTAATGAAGAAAAACCACGACTGCTTATGAAATTCTGAAGATGCTGCGACTAACATAAATCAATGGGCCTAGAGAAGACTGGTTCAAAGGAAAGCCATAGGGTGGTAATCTGAGCACGAGGTTCTCAATAACTGTTAATCATGTTGCACAACTTACTAAGCAGTTAACTAGACAGTTAAGGAATCACAATGTTACATGCACTCAACCCATGGGAGTTGTGTGAATTCTATGGAGGACAGCACAGTAGCACAGAATGCTAGTCGGGAAACCAAACAAGAGAGCAGCCCAGATGTCAGGTTCAATTCAGAGTCAATCACAAAGAAAGCAAGGACAAAGATGGGGAAACAATTATCGAATCAAAATCAAGGCCAAGGATGGCGAATAATCGAATCGTAATACCAGAACAATCAAGGGTATGGACGGAGGAACAATGTAACAATATGCCATATCAAACCGAAGAATGAATCCACCGGAAAAAGGTGGGATCTAGAACAAGCCTTCGCGACAAATGCTGACTTCCCACTCGCTTATGAATGAGACCAAGGCGAATATGCAAAGAACAGCCAAATCTAATTGAACAATCAAGCCGCACAGTTGAGAAACTTGGAGGTACAGATGGGCCAAATGGCCAATCTGTTGACAGAAAGGCAGCCGGGTTCCTTACCAAGAAATTCAGAAGTAAACCTAAGAAGAGATGGGAATGAACACGTTAGTGCGTACTACGTCAGGCTGTATAATTGAGACACAAGGGAAATCCCCAGTTATAGAGGAGGAAGAGACTGAGAAGGTCATCCAGCCCAGTCAGAATGATCATGCGGATGAGGGACAGCCTCAGGAGAGACAGTCTGCAGGAAACACTACTGAAGCAAGGGACAACCCACCAATTCCATACCCACAAAGTCTAAAGAAGCATAAGCTGGATAAGCAGTTCACCAAATTCATGGAAGTGTTCAAGAAGTTACACATCAATATTCCGTTTGTTGATGCTCTGGAACAGATGCCCAGTTATGTAAAGTTTATGAAAGACATACTGTCTCAGAAGAGAAGATTGGCTGATTTCGAAATAGTTAACTTAATCGAGGAAACGAAGGCCATACTTCTCGTAATAGAAGCCGCGCAAAGCTTAAAGACCCAGCCAGTTTCACTATCCCGTGCACCATCGGAAATGCTATCTTTGAGAGAGCCTTATGTGATTTAGGTGCCAGCATTAATCTCATGCCATTGTCCATTTTTAAATGTTTGGGATTAGGTGAAGCTCGTCCAACTACAGTCACACTTCAGCTTGCCAACAGATCCTAAGCATCCGAGGTAATAGAAGATGTCTTAGTAAAAGTTGACAAGTTTATCTTCCCTGCAGATTTCATTGTCTTAGATATGGAAGAGGATAAAGAAATACCCATAATCTGGGGCAGACCGTTTCTTGCAACCGGCAGGTGGTAATGATTGATATTTAGAGGGGAGAACTAAAATTGAGAGTGCAGGAAGATGAAGTCAAGTTCAACGTGTTTGAAGCTGTGAGACATCCGACAGAGAGTGATACATGTTTCATGGCAGAGATAGTAGAGGCTATAGTGTCTAGCCAAAGTGGTCTCACTGACCCTTTGGAGGCTAGCCTATTGGAGAATGATTTCGAGAATATGAGCGAAGAAGCGTAAGAATATGTAAATGCATGGATCTTTCGACCCAATAGGAGGAAATACTTCGGAATTCTAGGCGACGAGCTAAACGCCGCTGCCATCGCTTGAACAACCACCTAAGATGGAACAAAAACCCTACCTACTATTTGAGTGTATGCATATCTAGGGGTAAAGATCTTACCCTACCAAGTGATCATCTCAAGATCCTTGACTGAACTAGAGAGTAGTTACTGAGGTCCCAGAGACTATAGCAAAATGCGCCTTGTGACTGTACACGGTAGGGTGAGCTGAATCAACAAAATTTGTATCCGTATTCTCCTACCGCCGTAGAAGGCCAAGCTACCGCAAAGATAGCGGTCTAGGGTCGAACACGTGGATGGGTTTTCTTCGTACAAATGATTTGAGTGAAATCAAAACTGGTGAATTAAATTTGGATTTTTGGGTTTTGTGAAAACAGTGTGAGTAGTTTGAAAACTTAATGACTGTAAAGACTCGAAGTTAAGTGGGCTGGTTTGGTAACCGAAAAATAAAATCAAGAAAAAAATAAGAAAGAGAACTTTGGAAGCAAGAGGCCACTAATTTAAGATCCTGCCAACTAAGAGCTCCCTGCTGAAAACAACTCCTATTCGAGTCAACACAGATGCGCTTATGGCCCCTTTTAGTTAAAAACCCTAACATTCCATTATCATTCTTGAGGCTCGTGAAGACCATCTAAAATAACAGCTGCATCTCTCACCCGAGCACAAGATTCTAAAGCATGGAGAGTATCACAAAACAATAATCGGTAATGTTATTTAACCCTAATTCAAGAACCCTAACATGTAAATATTACCGTGAGGCTAGTAAGGACCATCTAAAGAACCACGCTGCATCTCTCACCCGAAAGACCGACCTAAAGCATGGAGAGTATTGGCCAAGACAATAACATCCATGTTATGCAACTAAGTTTTGAATATAAGGGCCATAAATACATCTACCGCACATGAAAAGGTGGGAACCACTAAAGAACCTAAAGATCTTACTCCTCAAAGAGCCTTTACTTCAAGAAGGAAGGGTTTAGTTCGCCATCCTCCAAGTTGTCATCCTGGAGGGTGTTTGGCAACCGAGAAAGGGAGAGAAAGAGGAGAGAGAAGAGAGAAAAGAAAAGCAAAAACTAAAAATAAAAGACTTTATTTACAAAAAATAAAAACTTACAAAATTATTCTCCCAAAGACTGATGCTTGAAAATGTTCTTTAGGTTACAAAACAAGAGGGGCTTATATAGGCCTCCTCAAGGTATGAAAATACCAAAAACCTAACAACTAGGCTAAGTTAATGGACAAAAGAGTAATACACCAAAAATTGAAGTCGGTTGCATTAATTACAAAAGCATGACGAGGCATGAAAATTTCGCTAGGCGGTGCATTTCGCTAGCTTTAGCGAAATCAACAGGTTTCTCCTGCGGCTACTGTTCCATTGGTCACTGTTCCTGCTGCTTCTCATCCTGTCTTCAACTGCATCTCATTTTCTTCACTTTGCCTTGGTTTTCTCATTGATTCTCGGTCAAGCTGGATGGCTGAGACTTGAATTCAACTCATGATAGATCATTTGTATTGAGATTGGAACTCATAAGTGTACAAAATCCTACAAAACAAACTAAAAACACCCTCTAAATGGCATAAGTGTTACTAAGGTAACTTGCACACTTCAATTGGTATAAATGACATGGATTAATGCGCAAAGCACTCCAAAACCTATCTAATATAGGGTTCAAAATTGCACTTTTTGGGCACTAATCACACCCCCAACCGAAACGCTAGTCCCTTAGCAATGCAAAATAAAAAAAAAGATGCATGTGGTGATTTTCAAAAAGGTTGTGAAAAAGTAATGCCTAACCCTAAGTAAGAATTATCAAGGCCGTGTTCAATAACTATCATGAGAGAATGAATACCATACAAAAATTGAGCATCAAAAGAGTCTCCTCTCAATGAATCAACCAAACTCTCCACCAAAATCTAAGTGTTTATTTGATTAGCTCAACAAACTGCTAAACTGCGCTCTCCCCCCAACCTGGTTACTACCACGACCTAGCACGCTAACCAACCTAAATAGATCAGGACCCACCTCTTATTCCACAATTCTTTTGCGTTGTAGGGTGCAATGCTAAAAACTCGACTTCATCAAAGTCCGTGTAACGGGGGTCCACCGATGACTCCCAACCAATTAAGGTTTAGGGCATCGTCAAAAGGATCAACTGACTACAAACTCTACAGCTTCACTCCCTGACTTCGAATGACTTCCGAGAATTAAGCACCTACAACTTGCTAAACTCCACCTATCCACCCATGTAGCGAACACTAAGTCGGTGACTTAACCGTTGAAGGTTTAGGCACTGGCTTTAAAGGTTGTACATATACCCTCTCGACCGTTTCTAGTTTCAAGGCAAAGCATTGCAATTTTATTCTTTTCTTTCTTTTCTTTTCTTTTCTTTTCTTTTTTTCTTTTTCTTCCTTTTTTTCTTTTTCCATGTGGGTCCTAACCTAATAAAGGCGGTCAATAAACTAGGGTAGGTTATGCAAATTAAAGGAGGTTGCACAAGCCAAATTCTTATCATTGAAATCTAATGTGCTTTGTGTGTGGTTAGCTAAAGCGTGGAAGAAAAAGGTTTAAATCAATAAGAATTCAACTAATCATTCACCAACTAAGCATGGAATCAACCAACATCAATAGAATTGACAAAGCTTCAATTTTTCAAACCATAGGTTAAAAACCATAAAGTTTGCTGCAAAATCTAGCCCAATTTAGAAAAGTGTCAGTTGGCAAATACTTTATAGAAATGGGACCCAAGAAGCCACTAAACATCACAAAATGGGCTTGTACATAACAAAGCATAAATACAAAATCCACTTCCTTTACTAACTCTCCCCCAGCCCCGAAGCATCTCGGTGTCGAAATGGGGTTCGGAATGGAAAAGTAGATAAGGAAGTGTTACCTCTCGATAAGATGTGATCATTTCTGGATAGGAGACCTCCACAAGCTTTCCATCGGCGCCTTATGCCTCCGTTAGGACCTTGAATAAACAAATTGGGAATGAAAAAGAGAGGGAAAAAGGTGACCAGTTGGACCATTTTTAAAATTACACTTTCATAATAATCCCAAAATGTTCTTTCTGGACATATTTAGATTCTACACTCTCTAAGCTTTCCAACGGTACCAAGAACGCCTAAAACGGAGTTCGGATGTAAAAGTTATGGGAAAAACAAAATTGGAGGTCAAAGCGTGGGATTTTACTAGGATTGCGAAAATTGAAAATTCCTTAAAAACCGCAATCACTTGCAATCTTGTGAAATTTGCAATTTAAGCTAAACCAGAGGCCACCGTAGGTGTTTTTAGCGGTGGCATTTAAGCTACTCATGATTTCGCTAGCTTAGCGAAATTTGGCTAGCTAAGCGAGAATTGCAGTGATTTTCCATTTGTGTGATTTTCTTGATTGCCTGATTCTTGTGAAACAGTGCGAAACATTTGCGAGAATCTGCTTGTTGAGTTCTTCATTCCGGGTTTCAAAAAATTTGCATTTTGCTTCAAAATTGTATGGCTTGCAAATTTAACACGAAAAATTAGAAAAAAGAAGCTGCGAGAAAAGAAAAATTAATTTACAAACATAAACTAACTAAAAATAAGATAAAAAAACAAGAAAAATTAAACAAAAAGTGGGAGGAGCTTAGAAATGCCTAGATAGGGTGCTCCAAACTTAGAACCCTTCCCAGAACCAACCACTATGCCATACGATGTAGGCATTGCCATCTTCTTTGATGTAGTGGCAAGGCGTATGCGAGCCACTAGTCTTGTGTTTTGCAACACAAGCAGTGATGGGGTGGCCTTGGTGGTGGATGTTTGAGGTTTCGGTTGTGCTGCAGGCATGGGCAGTATGAGGCCCGAGTCGGGGAGTCTTTGTAGCGGCAATGGGTTGGGCTTAGGCACAGGGGCCCGAATGCTGCTTTGGTTTGATTTTGTTGCCGGGTGTGGGGTACAGTGTGGTGCGGGTGGAGGTAGAATATACTTGATCAGGCCCCGAAGGGGCTACTAGCAGTGGGTATTTGGTATCTTGAGGCGTGGCACTGGGATTTAGCTTCATGGGGATTGGTTGAAGGATAAATTCTTGAGGCTCTTCCCTTGTTTCATGTCCACTACTCTCCTCGATTCTTTCAAAGCGGTGTTTGTTCTTCGTTTGTCAGGTAAAAAAGTGCTTGGGGCATCATGCGGTTCCTCGGGGCTTTTAATGATTCCACTTTCCAATTCCCCTGAGGCTGCGGTTGAGGCTGCTCAGCAAAAGCTGTTCAGTCAGCACTCTTCCTCTTGACTCTCTTCCTCAGAATTTTCACTCCTCTTGATGACAAAGCTGATTAGTTAGCTTTAAGATGGGTCTGGCTGGATGTCAATTTTTGCTCAAAGTCATCTTTCAGCCCATCTATTTTCTTGTTCAAATTGTCTTCCACGGTGTGATTGAATGGGCGTGTCTTCTTATTCTCTTCCCGCAAAGTCATCCACTATCAGGGTAAGGTCCAAAATGGCTTTGTTAATGGATGGATTGGCTGTAGTGGGTACGAGGTAATGAGGTGACTGAGGGTTGGGGCATAAAATGGAGGTTCGGGATAATCATATTGTGGAGGAGGTGGATAAGTTGAGGAACACCATGAAGCGAGTGCACTCATCCAATGGTCATACGTAATCCCTCATGGATCTATATTCTTAGGTTCCTCTCTGAGGTTGTTGCCCTTTGGTATGGAAGGTTCGTATAGTCTCTCATTGTCTGTAAGCTCTATAGTTTACCCTCGGCTTGTATTGCTCTCCATATGGGTGTTCCATTTTTCTCGATCCAATTTTCCCACGAACTGTTGCCTTAAAATTTTCAATCGCGAAAATGGATTCTGCATTTGAAATAGGGCCACCGCAAAGCGTCTGCAACACTTTTTTTATGAAATGAAAATAAAAATGGCCGATGAAAATTAAAGAAATTCGCAAAACTTGTGATGAGGATCACAAGTGTTCCTGCAACTCTTCACTTTAGCCTAAGGCACCATCCCACGACAGCGGCGCCATTTGATTCGTGCCACGGTAGGGTGGCGGAATCAACGAATTGTATCGTAGTTCCTCCTAACTGCTTGGTAGTCGAGCTCTTTGCGGCATAAGCGGTCTAGAGAAGAGGGTCGAACACGGGGATGGGTTTTCTTCGTACAAATGATTTGAGTGAAATCAAAGCTGGTGAATTAAATTTGGATTTTGGGTTTTTGTGAAGCTTAGTGTGAGTAGTTTGAAAATAATTGTAAAGACTAAAGTTA
Organism: Tetrastigma voinierianum; assembly: GCA_016808115.1. NCBI lineage: Eukaryota > Viridiplantae > Streptophyta > Magnoliopsida > Vitales > Vitaceae > Tetrastigma > Tetrastigma voinierianum. The sequence goes on from JAEQBH010006469.1 coordinate 110,091, forward strand.
AGTGGCTGGTTTGCGCGAAAAATAAAATCGAAAAATAAGAAAAAGGGAACTTCTTGAAGCAATAGGCCCTTGATTTTAAGATCTAGGCTAACAACTAAGAGCTCCCCAGGGTTGAAAAAACAACTCCTATTTGAGTCAACACGGGATGCGAGTTATGGCCCCCTTTTGAATTAAATCTAACATTTATTATCATTCTTTGAGGCTCGTAAAGACCATCTAAAAAATAGCAGTGCATCTCGCACAGAGCACAGTATTCTAAAGCATGTAGAGTATTGGCCAAAAAGCGATAGCGTAAATGTTATTTAACCTAATTTGAAGAACCCCAACATGTAAATATTACCTCGGAGAAATTTAGTAAGAGTTCATCTAAAGAACCACGGTCATCGCAGAACCTTTGTGGACCTAAACATGGAGAGTATTGGCGAACAATAACATCCCATGTTATGCAACTAAGTTTTTTGAATATAAGGGCCTGTGCAACATGAAAGCGGGAACCACCGGCAACCTAAAAGATCTTACCCCAGCTGACCTTTACTTCCAAGAAGGAAGTGGTTTTTTAAGCAGCTCATCCTCCCGAGTTGTCATCCTTGGAGGTGTTTGCTTAGAAAGGGGAGAGAAAGAGGAGAGAGAGAGAAAGAGAGAGAGAAAGAAAAGAAAGCAAAAAACTAAAATAAAAAGACTTTATTTACAAAAATAAAAACTTACAAATTATTCTCCCAAAGACTGATGCTTGAATCGTTTTAGGTTACAAAACAAGAGGGGGCTTATATAGGCCTCCTCAGGTATGAATAATATAAAAACTTACTTGACTAGGCTAAGTTAATGGACAAAAGAGTAATACACCAAAAATTGAAGTCGGTTGCATTAATTACAAAAGCATGACGAGGCATCGAATTTCGCTAGGCGGTGCATTTCGCTAGCTTTAGCGAAATCAACAGGTTTCTCCTGCGATACTTTGTTCCATTGGTCCTTTGTTCTGTTGCTTCTCATCTTGTCTTCATTTGCTCTCATTTCTTCACTTTGCCTTGGTTTTTCTCATTGATTCTTAGGTTGTTGATGGTGAGACTTGAATTCCAACTTCATGATTGATCATTTGTATTGAGATTGAACTCCATAAGTATAATCCTCTGAAAACAACGAAAAACACCCTCCCAAATGGCATAAGTGTTACTAAGGTAACTTCTGCACTAATTGGTAAATGACATGATTAATGCTCAAAAAGCACTTTCAAAACCTATCTAATATAGGGTTCAAAATTGCACTTTAGGCCTTGTCGGCTTAGGTGATCTCTGGCCCAGGTTACAAAGGGTTCGCCTTCATGTGCATGCATCGTATTTTCTTTAGAAGATGGGCGTAAACGCCCAGGTGAGCCTTGAGAGGAGGCTGAATCAACGATGAAAGAGGTAGTCAGGAAGTATTGAATGGTTGGATCTTGGGGTAATTTATCCTATTTCGGATGTGGTGCATGGAGTGAGTCAGTTCAAGTAGTACCTAAGAAGGGCGAACAGCTAATATCATAGGCGAGAATAACATATTCTTTGCCTTCTCGAGCAGGTTCTTAGGGTTGGAGGATTTGTATTGATTATCGGAGGCTGAGCAAAGCCACTTTCGAAAAGATCATTTCCCATTCTTGGTTTCTACTGGGTCGGATCTTGGATCGATTAAGTAGGTCATGAATATTATTGCTTTTTGGATGGATGTTAGTCTGATCAAATCGTATAGCCTCTGAGATCGGAGAAGGCTGACATTCATGTCCTATGCAGGACATTGCATGGCCCGGATGCCCTTTGGATTATTGCAATGCGTAGAGCACGCTCATCGATGTATGATGGCCATTTTCTCAGAGCATGGTTGAAGACGTGAAATCTTCATGGATGATTTTTCGATATTGGGTAATTCATTTGACAAGCTGTCACGGAAATTTGAATCGGTATTGATAAGATGTGGGGAGACCAACTTAGTACTCAATATTGGAGAAGGGCCATTTTATGGTGCAGAGGGAGTATTGTACTCGGTCATCGGTTCCCGGCCAGAGGAATAGAGGTGGAGCGAGAGAAGCGGGTGGAAACAGTTGAAAATTTACCTCCACCCTCGTCATTAAAGGGATCGAAGTTTTTGAAACGCGTTGGATTATAGGTCTTCGTGAACTTCTCAGTTAAATCGTTGTCTAATCTCTGATCAAGGGACCCCATTTGAGTTTGATTCACAGTGTTTGCATGCATTTTCAGTGTTGAAAGATAAGTTGGTATTAGCTCCTATTGTCGTGGCCCCAGATTGGTCCTTCCCATTTGAACTTATGTGCGACACAAGCGATTTTGCGATTGAGGCAGTGTTGGGGTAGAAACGAGAGAAAATTTTCCAGGTAATTTACTATGCAAGGAGAACATGAATGATTTTTCCAGTTGAATTATGCCACTCTGAAGAAAAGAACTATTAGCTATTGTCTTTGCTTTTGACAAATTCAGACCTTATTTGATTGGTAACAAGGTCGTCGTTCACACTGATCATTCTGCCATTAAATACTTGATGACTAAAAAAGACGCCAAACCTCGATTAGTCAGGTGGGTTCTATTGCTGCAAGAATTCGACGTTGAGATTAAAAACGAAAGGCCTTTGAGAACCTAGTGGCGGATCATCTTTCACGATTGGAAGGGGCAAGTGATGATATTCGGTGAATAGCGACTTTCGGATGAGCAAATCCCTAGCTATTGGAGACAAAGGCGAGTTCCATGGTTTCGCGATTACGTGAATTATTTGGTAGCCAGGTAGTCCCTCGAATTCAACTATCAATAGAAAAGAGGTTTTCGCACGCGAAACACTCTCTTGTGGGAGGAGCCCGATCCTCACGGACATTGCGCCGACCAAGTGATCCAGAGATGTGTGCCCGAGGATGAAAAGAACAGTGTTTTGAACCACTGCCACACTCTACCATGTGGTGGACATTTTGGTGGCCAGAGAACAGCAACCAAGGTTCTCCAGTCGGGCTTCTACTGGCCTACCTTATTCAAGGATGCTCATCATTTCGTATCCACATGTGACAAATGTCAACGAATGGGGGTTATTTCTAGAAAGGACAAACCACCCATGCATCCCGATACGGAAGTAAGGCTGTTTGACTTATGGGGATGGGTGTATAGGACCATTTCCCCATCTTATAACAGCCTTTACATCTTGTGGCGGAGTAAACTGTAATGTCTCGAAATTAGGTTAAAGCAATTGACCCGCACCAGCGATGCGAGTCATGGCTCAATTCTTGCGACCCACGTATTCTCGATTTGGAACCCCTCGAGCATTGATCACAGATAATGGTACTCATTTATGCAATAAGGTGATTGACAAGGTTTTGCAAAAGTATGGGGTACGCCATCGTACATCTCTTGCATACCATCCACAGTCAAATGGGCAAGCAGAGGTATCAAATCGAGAAATTAAGTCCATTACGAAGGCAGTTCAGTTCAGGAAAGTTGAATTAAAAAAGATTGAAGATGCACTCTGGCGTGCCAGAAACGGCATTTAAAACACCCTTGGGTAATAATCTTTGAATTGTTTATGGCAAAGCATGCCATCTTCAGTTGGATTGAAGGCATCGAGCCTCTTTGGCGACTCGGCTGATTGAACATGGACGGTACCTTAGCGGGTGAAGCTATTTGCCCTACGGCTCGATGAACTAAACCCAATTCGGAGCGAATCGGTAATGAAAATGCCGTATTCTGAGGAAAAATGAAAACTGTACGATAAACACATTGCAGGGAAAGAATTCGGCGGGACAACAAGTTCTTGTTTAATTCTAGTCTAAAACTCTTTCAGGGAAAAATTTGAGTCCCCCAGATGGTGGGCCTCCACGGTGACCAAGGTCCTTTCACATGGTGCGGCAGATTACACACATCTACGAGAAGGAACATTCAGTTCTCTGACCGGTGAAGCGTATTTTGGGGCGAGTTTCAGCGGCGAGATAAGCAGATCATTCCTTTTGGCTTGCACAGGGCCGAAGTTCGATGGCGGTTCTAAGAGCTCGGGCTCCGAGCTTTGTGAGATTCGGGGCGGAGTCGAGGCTAACGACATTAAACATAGCGGCTTCTTGGGAGCAGCCCGAGTTTCTTTTCGTCTTGATTTTTCCTTTTATGTCTCAATTTTTATTTATTATCTGCTTTAAGTTATGTTGGTTTCTTTGTGTTGTGTGTGGATCATTTTTGGTGTATATTTAAGGACGATCGAAATCTTGAGAGGATCCACTCATGTAGAGCACGACAAAATTCCAAAGAGTCACATTTACACGAGGGGAGTTTTCTCTTATCTTAGACTATGGCTGCATAATGTACATTGTAGGCCTTCTCTGTAACGTCGCGACGTTGGCTCTCAACGTCATGACGTCGGTTGACCCTCTGCGGGCGTCGCGGCGTGAGATCCACGACATTCTGACGTTGATTTTGAACCTCACGAAGCGCGTCATGGCGTGAAGCTCCCAGCGTCGCGGCGTTGATTTGAACCTCTTTGGGCGTCTGCCGGCGTTGATGTCCAGCGATCAGCGGCGTTGATTTTAAACATTCTGCGAACGTCAGCGCGATGTTAGTTATAAGCGTCGCGGTTGGGCGCCTCTGGAGCGTCGCGACGTTGCCTCGAACGTCGCGACGTTGCCCTGTTTTAAGGCCACACACCTCCCATTTTGCGCACTACTCCATTTTGCCTGAACCACAATCACACCTTCCCCAGGCCCTTACAAGGTCTACCACAGTTAGGAGGCGGTGTTTGCCCTCCGCCACCTCTCTGGCTGCAGCCGTCACCATCCCACACTCCCAGTCCCTTTGTCAGTCTCGTCTTCGCCACCTTTGCCGCATTATGTGTCCCTCCTTCAGTCGAGTCAGCCACCTTAGTGCAGATTCCCATTAGGTATATTTTATCTTTGGTTGGGTGTATCTCCGTCCTTGTTTGTGTCTTCTGCTCGAGTGGCTCATTGTATAGGGTTTATAGTGCATTGTAGGTGCTCGATATATTGTCTAGCCAACCTCGGCTTACCACCTTAGTACCATTTGAGTTCATTGACCTTCTAGGAGCTCTTGGTCTTTCACCTACGTGCGGAAAAAGAGCGGTGCCACGAGGTCGGGCCGAGTGAGGACGAACCTAGTGCGATGTCACGGTTCGTTAATGAAGTGCGGCCGTCGGTTAGAAGCACCATTTATAAGAACCGTTCTTTCATTAAGGAAAAGGGTTTCCACCACCCTGATGATTTTTTCCACAAGACGATTGCAGCCAAGGGATGGCGGGCACTTTGCCAACCACCTCATCCAGCGGCGATGAGTGTGGTGTGAGAATTCTACGCCAATCTCGCCTCCCACGTCGTCAAGAAAGTTTGAGTGAGGGGTGTGTTGGTGGAGCTTCGGTCGCGGTCGATCAATCACTATTATAATCCCCAGATCATGTCCCTCGGGCGTTTGATCGGCTTTGCGACAGGCTATCGGGGTCCATTAGGGTCTTGTGAGTGGCGGGGTGGTGGAGCTCAACGATCGGGGCCATGCTGTCCACTTCAAGGCCAAACATTTGGCTATGTCCCACAGTGCATCACTTCATCACGTCGCGCCTCATTAGACGACGGGCGTGTGTGGTGGCGCGAGCGTGCCTAACTGGCCATGCCGTCGGGATATTCCTTTTGATGTGGGAGGCGGAGTTATCGAGGATGCAAATCCTCCATGCTTGGGGGCAAGATGAATTTGGGGCACCACTTTCCTCATTTATGGCTTATGCGAAACGAGCCGGGGTGCCTGGATGACAATGAGCATAGTTACACCCATCAAGGCAATATCGGTTAAGAGGGACAAGCTAGAGATTGTACCACGACACGAGGGTTTCACGATTCCAGCCATGAGCCCTCGGACGAGGAGGAGCTTCACGACTATCGGGCCCTCTTTGGACTCCTGGGTGACCCCCACAAGGACATTGGGCAGTCCTCGTCTCACCCACCTCCGCCATCACCACAGTAGCCGCGGAGCGGCTCCTTCCGGCGCCAGCGCCCGGCCTCGGGGCTCGGTGCTCTCCTTGCGAGCACTTTGATGCTTTACGGGATGAGACCCGAGACCTTGGAGTCCTCCTCACGCGAGATGGGCGCCGCGATATGCGATGCGGTGTTAGTAACCAGGGCCACTATTCTTGGCGGCCGGTCGCTCAGGGCCCGGTGGCTTGACTCCTCGCCCACCACCGGCGCCGCCACCGCACCACATGATGACTGCCGATCACGGGAGTTCCCTTCACCCTCTACTGTTTTTTTCTTACCAGTAGGGACATTGGATATTTTTGTTTGGGGGGGTATGGGTGGTGATCTAGTGATCGAGTTTTCTTAGATTAGTTTTATGTTTATGTGTGTTGTAGTTTATTTGCATTTATGCATGTTAGTCTACATTTCTGTTTAGTTTTATTTACACTTGCTTATCTTAGGATGTTTAGTTTTGTGTTTAGTAATGTTTGTGTTTTAGGTAGATCATATGCATGTGTAGTGGTGTCGTGTTAGGTAGTTGTGTGTGTAGTTGTGTGTGTGATGCCATGGCAGGAGTAGGGGATTGCTTTGGTCAGTCCACTATTGTCATGGAAGAAAGGATTCAATGGATGTTTGAATGATCGGGAATTATGTTGAATAGGTTAGAGGCATAGTGAATCACCTCCGGTTAGTCAAGAAACTATTTTTCAAGGAGCCTATCACACTCCACACAAAATGATCTCTAAAGGTATGCCTAGATGCTAGAGCTTGGAGCTACGGTTCAACAAACCACTGGGAGTCTCTAAACACTAAAGAGATGGGACACCGGAAGTGAATAAGGGGATTGCCTTTGAGCCCCGAAAGTAAAAATGTTGAAAAATAAATAAATAAATAAAATAAATAAATAAATTAGAAAGTATTTAGGCATAAGGCAAAGTGGGATCCTCAGTCGAATCCGGGCACGGTCAGGGGGCCTTTGAGGCCCGATGCCTGAAACGGTGGTAGGAGTCATTGACTTCAGCACTTGGATTCTGAGGGGGACGAGAAGATGGAGATTTCCTGACTTAGGGCCGTAGGTTTAGTTGAGTGTTGGGGTGATGTTGAGGGCGAATATGCGGGTGCATAACAGCTGGTGAAGTCACAGCGATCCGTACATAGACACTGCTTATAAACTTTTGAACTAGTTTTGTTCTATGTTATGAGTAGGTATTATGTTTAGAAATGAAAGCGGTCGTTCCTATCCTTTCTTAGTTGAATTTTCCCGATTAGGTGGTTGAACTCCAAGTTTGGGGGGCGTCAGACAGTGTACAGAGATCATTTATTTAACGCACATAGGGTCCTTGGGAAAGGTTATTGAATATTTAGAAGGCTGGGGCACTAGTCAACTTCACCGCGTTTAACCTAGTTCTTTCGATAGTCGAACACCTTTGCGAATCCTGTAAACTTCAAATAACACGACGGTGTGGTCGGATCCCGATTTGATCCTCATGTCGGCATGTGCATCGCGTTTTGTGTTAAGGCCCAGAGTTTGTGAGATTATTGTGTCGATTTAGAGTCCATTCTTGCTTGGGGACAAGCAAGAAGCTAAGTTAGGGGTGTGATGGTGCCCCGAAAACATTCCGGGTTACCGCAGCGTCGTCTTCGTTTTAAGTTATTTTACATTTAAATATATGTATTTTTATAGCTCGATATTTTTGATTAGTGCAATTGGTGTGAATGCAGGTGCAATTGATGTGAAAAGGGCAAGTTTTGGAAGCATTTTGGAGCAAAGAGAGGCAGTGCATAAAGATGGCTGGAACGTCGCGGCGTCGGCGTCGTGACGTTGGGTCAAGCTATAGAAGTCGTGGCGGCAGCGTCACGTGTCCCCGGCGTCGTGGCGTCTGGCTGTCAGCGGCGTCGGTAGCCAGTTTGGTTCTCTCATCATTAAAAGCAAAAAGGGGGTGCAGAATTCGGGGCATTGGAGATCGGACGAACTAGGGTACGGAAATCAGAGCAGCAGTGACATTGATCTTGACGAAGAGCCCGTGATTTGGATTTTTCCGCGTTTTCTTGGACAGTAGTACTGATGTTTGACATATTACGTATTTGTGTTTTCTTATTCAGTATGTTCTAGATTTATACCTAGGGTGTTGTTGAACCCTGTCACATTCTTATGGATTAAAGATTAGTAATTTATATTATTCAGTTGTTTATAATTTGTTAGCATCTGCTTTATATCTGTGAATCATTTACATGGTGATGTCGTGACATTAAGCGTGACTATACTAGTCAAGTTCGAGAGATGAGGATACCCAGGGATCTGAGTAGATCAGCCTTCGGTATATTCGGTAAATAGAGATATTCCGATCCCGAAGGTGGCGATTAAGGTTAGAACATTTAAGCGTTTCGGAGTATCGAGTTGGGGTAGAGATACACTCAATTCTACTAGCGAGATGAGGCGAGATACACCTCGAGAGAGAAGGGTATTTAAATGCGCCAGATCACCTAGCCATCAAATCATGAATAAGGCCAGATAATATCATCTTTAAGAAATAATCATGTCGAAAATTAATGGGGAGGCATAGCCCTAGTCTCCATTACACAGTAATTCATTCAGATTAGTTAGTCTAGTTTAAATTCAGACACTAGCTCTATTTCACACAATGTCGTGCGGATAATATTTAAAAAGCCAATCTTTGTACTCAACACCTATCCCAGTGGATCGATATTCGTACCATTGGTATATATTGCTTAGGCGACAGCGTGCGCTAGCACATAGGAGTATATTTTACACATCACGCTTTCGGCCTATCATGTCGCAACAAAGAAAATCTTGTCGCGACATAACGTCAGGAATTCACAAGCAGGAAGCTGACAAAATCTTTGTCACCAATGAGCAAAACATGAAGGAGGTGAATTCCTTGTCGCGACAAGAAGCTAAAGAGCAACACGAGAAGAATGGCGACAAAGAAGTTTTCTGTCGAGACAATAAAAGTTAGGGAATGATAAAATTCCGTCGTGACAAAAAAAAGTAGGTTGCGACAGAAATTGAAGAAGAAGCCCAGAATGGCTAAGGTGGTGTGTGTAGCGTATGATCATGTCGTGACAAGCGGCCTCGACGAAGTGATAAGAATCAGAGAAGAAAAGTCAGTCGCAACCAAGGAGTTTCTTATCACGACAGAAATTGCTAAGGACTTAAATAAATCCTGTCTCGACTAAGAAAACTCTGTCACGACAGAGTTGACAAGCTGAAAAGTAAATGTTTGTCACGACAAGGAAAATTATGTTGCGACAAACTCCAGAATAACAAGGACATGAGAAGCTGGTTGCAAACAGGTTTTGTGTTGCGACCTGACATTCTGTCTTGACAAGAACAAGGCTGGCAGAATGAATTTGTGTCGTGAGCATTATCAAAAGTATCCTTGCTTACAATCGAAGCGGCTCGGAGAGCAGTCGCGACATAAAGCGAAGCTACGACAAAGGCGTGATAAGCAGAAAGCATTGTGCGGCGGACAGCATGTTCGCGACCAAGGAATAGGATTGGGCCAGAATTTTGAGGATCCTGATGCAATTGAAGTGAGGCCCGACATTGGAAGAAAACATAAATACACACTTCTACGGCTGATGGCGGCTTCACTTAACTCTAGGGCGTGCGGGTGGTTGAAGACTCATTATATTTTATGTTTTTATTTTATTTTATTTTATTTTCCATCTTAGTAGATTTAGATTTAGTGTAACTTTATTTTAGTTTTCCTTTAATTTTCTAGATTTGGGTATTGTACTGAAGTGCAGCTTCAAGCTGGTATTTCTTTATAAAATCATCTTTTTCATTACTGTTTGATTTAAATAGATGATAGAAAGTTTCTAGAGTTCATTTATTTTAGTTCGTTTATGATTTTAGTGAATTTTCCTGATCAGTTAGTCACTGATATGAGTAAACCAGTTTTGAAAAGTTAAGCTCACTTGAAATGGGTCATTGATGATAGTCTTTTTGCTACATAAGGTGGAAGAAATTTTTAATTAGAATTCTTGAATTTATTTGATTGGTATTGTTTATAAATTTACTTGTTCTCGGTACTAGTACCGTATACCCAATGCAAGGTATTATATCTCACTCTAATTTTTAAGAGGCCCTCTGAGTGACACAGAGATGGAGAATCCTGAGAGTGTAGATCAGTTCCTTGTGGGTATGGTAGACTAATACTATGGAACTAATGAACTTTGAAGGATTACTCAAATAGATCACCAACTTACTTATAATTTGAGGATAGTTGAATGAAGTATCTGTTTAATCATTCGGAGGTCTCTCATATTTCTACTGAATTGATTTTGATCCCGTGTTAGTAAATATCTAATCAAGGAGATGGAAATTTTCATCGAAGTGTAGGATGAGCGTCGATCAAATTGGAGAAGGCTTCTGATATCACATTACATGGAGACGAGAATTCTCTAGTCCTAAGATATGAGTATGAAGTACTGAAAAGGAAAAATACTTAAATCTTAGAAAGAGGGTTACATATTACAAGTAATTGATTAGAATCATGTCTCATAAATGAATATGAGCCTTTAATCGATGAAAAGTATGGTTGAGGGAGAAATCCAAACTATACTACCTTGCATCTTTGACAAATTCAGTTTTCCAAATGATGGTTGAGCTATGAATCGAAATGATACAAAAATTGATTATTACTAATTGATCCATGTCTAGCTTTGTCTCATTCAATGAATCCTCAACCCCAATTTTATGAAACTTTACTTTTGTATATTTAAGATTTCAGTCTAGGACTACATTTTAGTCCTCTTATCATCATATCAGTGGAATTCGAATAGTAATGATCTTGAGTGATGGAGTAATTAGTCTTTAGATTTATCATCTTTCCTTGTGGGAGCGATGTGCGGACTTTAAATCACTTTTAATACTTATGCGACCTATGCACTTGCGTGATCAAGACCACATACACAAATTTTTAAATAGGTCATTTTAAGAAGAAAGAACAAATCCATTTTTTTATGTATATAAAATGGTCTTAACTAAGTTTTTGGCATCATTCTTAGGGATTAGGTAATAGTCACGATTAGTGCCCAAAAAGTGCAATTTTGAACCCTATTCAGGATAGGTTTTGGGTGCTTTTGCACTAATCATACTCCAAAGCGATTGATGTGTGCAGGTCCACTTAGTTCCACTAATGCCGTTTCGAGCTTGTTTTTGGTTATTTTGCAGGTTTTTGAGTACCTCGGTCATTTAGTTCAAGTCTGACGTAAAGATATGTACCGAATGCTGAGGAATCATGGTATTTTCGGCCATCAAAAATATCAAAAATTCGATTATGGAATTGAAAGTAATGATGAAAGAGAAGAAGTGCAAAGAGAATCTGATGGGATCTACGATAGCATTTGGATCGAGAAGGCGGGAATTTTCGCTATAGGCTGCGAAAGGAAATTTAGCTAGAAGTTAAAATTTATGAATCAGAGAAGAAAAATTTCACTAGGATTACGAAAATTTATGAATCCTAACAAAATTGGGAAATTTATTTAGAATTTGTAGAAATTCGCTACTGGCGAAAATCGGTAATGCCTAATGAAATTAACCAATTTCGCTATCTCTATAATTTTCGCTAGCATATGAGAATTTATTAACTAAGCGAAATTCCTTTGATGATAATGAGGAATTTCTCGAACTAAGCTATCTACGTAGAATTTCGCTAGGCTAGCGAAATTGCTAAGCAAATTCAAGCAAATTTAACTATCTTCGCGAGCGTATCATAAGCGAAATGGGTACGCCTGTGATTTTTTGTGTAATTGTATAAAGCAGTAACGTTTTGGTGTATTACCACCTTGTCCTTTTGTAAGCCAATATTTGGGCATTCTTGTATTTTCACACTTTTAGATTGGACTATATAAACCCAGTAATTTTGTAACCACAAGAAATTTTACCTTGACTTTTCATTTTATAAAATTCCCGCAACTTTCATTTTAGGGTTTCATTTGCTCTCTTCTCTCTCTTCTTTCTTTCATTTTCTCATTTGCGAACACCCCCTTGGGGATGACAACTGAGGATGCTTAACTAAACCTCATAATATGAAAGAGGAGGGTTGCTAGCTTGGTTTTGGGACTCACGGGTTGTCCTCTTGTTTTAAATGATCACAGTATTGCATTTATGGTTTATACCTTCCAAACTAGGGTTAAGTATGAACACAATGTTGTTTCCTTTGGTCAATACTTGCCATGCTTTGGGGTTCAGTGCATACTTGTGCTAGATATGCGATATCCTTTAGATGCCATTCTGAGCCATTGGAAATGAGGTTCAGATACTGGGATTTTACAAAGCGATGGGACTTTAGATGCCATTACTTGGTTTGACTCAAATAGGAGTGGTTTTTAGGGTTAGGTTTTATAGTTAAACAAAGATCCAGGTTTTGGCTTTGTATGGAATCATTTGCCTGTCACGAGGAAATAACCCGAGGACACTTTAATAGCCCCATGTTATCAAGCTAGTGACCCAAGCCTTCCAAGGTTACCATTTTACACTTCTACTTTAGCCATTACGGTTAATTCGATAAACAAACAACCCCAACATTTTGAACGAACCTTAAAAATACAAATAAAGCCTCCACCGATTTTCAAACACTAATGCAAATCTCATTTCGTGGGATGAAAACCCATCTCCCCGTGTTAGACCCTAGACCGGCTATCTTTGCTTGAGTAAGCGACTCACAGCGTGGGAGGAGGCTATAGGAAACAAATTTTGTTGATTCCGCTCACCCACTGCAGGTAGCGCGAATCAAATGGCGTCGTTAGGGGATGGTGCTGACTACGTATGATGAGTTGAAGTGTACTTGTAATCCTCATTACAAGTGTAAGGTGACCCTTTTAGACCCTTTTTGAATTTAAGTTCTTTGTAAGCTGCAAGTTTTCACTGCCAGCCGATTCTTTGCAGCTGATCTAATTTTTTTTTTTTTTTCTTACGATCCGGTTTTATTTGGACTAACATTAACCCTTTGCGAGCTTGTTTGTCTTTCTTTTTTTGTGTCTCATTTTGTATTGTGGTGTTTATACGACAACGGGGCAGGAGGATATCAGGTAGATTGCATAAGTGAGTTACCAATTGAACAAGGTTGTGAAATCGGTGTGCCTGATGACCAAATGGATCCTACACGAGGAGCGACAAAGTCAGCAAGCACCCTATGAATCTGACAACATCTGGTCGATGAGGATCATATACACCCAACTAGAGTTAGTGCCCCTCCTGCGTCATACCTCCTGGCGAGGATGTACTTGATGAGACCACACCTAGTGCCTAACTTCCCTTTTCAGTATGGAGAATGAAAATCCATATTCGCATATAAGGGATTTTGAGGAGGTGTCTTGTTACTTTTAGGAAAGTATCGCCCAGGCATGGAGTTGCTGTTGAAGGCATTTCGGGTTGACCCTATTAATAAGCCAAAATATGGCTCAACTCACTTAGTAGAAACGATTAGAAATTGGGCCGATCTTGGCTTTGAATTTTGAAGAAATTCTTGATTGCCACAAGACCAACGGTTTGAAGAGAGCGGATCTACACTACTTTCGGCTATGACAATGAAAAGTTTGTCGGTGTTGGGAGAGATTCATTGAGACCCGTCAATGCTTGTCCACATCATGGGTTCGACCACGGATGTTAGTGAATCATTTCTATAATGGTATGTCCCCTGCCATGAAAGCGGTGCTAGAAACCATGTGGAAGTGTTTTAAATGAGCTCCGGATGAGGCCATGGTTTCTTGAGTTATGTGGGTGAAACTTCCAAGGGTTAGGATGAGCCAAACAGGAAGTGGAAAATGAGGCCCTCAGGCACCAAAGGGGAGGGATTTTTATTTCCTTTCGGGGACACATGGAAATGAAAAGCGAATCCTCAACCCATAGGAAGGTGGAGGGTTAGAAGACAAGCGACTCCATGAAGTGCGAAGCGTGGCCCGAAAATCACGCAAGCGATCCATGCACCAATTTCCAATCCAGCGCCCGCAAAAGAGCGAGTATCCCTATGGCCCCTTGGTGAAGGATTTGATGTCGATATGCAAATGTCATTAGGTCAATATAAGCCTCCACGACCCAATGCCCATATGGTAATACCTACGATTCCAATTGGAGGAATCACCCTAACCTCTCCTGGAAACCTAATCCCCCTGCCTATGTGCCCCCAGGTGCCAAACCACAGTTTGGTTCCTCATCTCAACCACAGCCACCATCATCCACTTCTCCAGTTGAACAAGCGATACTGAATTTGAGCAAAGTGGTGGGCAACTTTGTGGAAGAACAAAAAGGGATCAATGCTACCCGATTGGCGCGAAAGGATTGATGCGTAGAGCACCTTTGAACGAGAGGAATAGATGGGCTTGAGAGCGATCTTAATCGAGAAAATAATAGACAACTGCGGTATTCAATCACAAAGATCCAACAATATTACGGAGTGCAGCGAGGAGAGGAAGGTTCCCTTCCCAAACATTGCAAATCCAAAGGAGTGCATAAGGTAAGGTTCATCTAGCGATTCGGGGAATGGATGGTCGGTATAATCCTGCTGAGGGAGTGGAAAGAAGTTGTTCGGCCAATGCTGACAGGTTGAGAAACCAAAAAGGAGAAGAATTGGAGCTATAACATTTCTGTAGGAGGACTCAATGAAGCACTGCATGCTACCTCCATTTCCCCGGGCAGCACTAAGAGACGAAAAGGCATCCGGCGACGGGCATCCTGGAAGTCTAAGAGCGGGTGAAGGTCAGCATACCCCTTTTGGACATCATCAAAGCGAGTCACACTTTATCTGAGTTTTTGAAGGATCTGCCGCCTGTCAAAGGGATTGGGCATTGAGAAGAAAGCCTTCCTAACCGAGCAAGTTAGTGCCATAATCCAAAGCAAGACCCCAGTCAAATACAAGGATCCAGGATCCCCCACAATTTCAGTCAACATTGGAGGGACTTGCATAGATAAGACATTGCTCGATTTGGGGGGCTAGTGTCAACCCTCTTTGCCATACTCGATTGTATAGTTAGGTTTGGGAGAGCTTAAACCTACCAACATCACTCTATCATTGGCCGATCGATCGGTGAAGATCCCTAAGGGGATAGTTGAGGATGTGTTGGTTAAGGTAGATAAATTCTACTATCCAGTAGACTTTGTAGTGCTTGACACCGAGCCAATAGCAAATGGGCCCAATCATGTGCCAATCATCCTGGGAAGACCATTTCTGGCCACTGCTAATGCAATCATCAATTCTTAGGGAAATGGAGTCATCTGGTAGCATTTGGCAACATGACATTGGAAGTGAATATCTTTCATTTGAGTCACAAGAAAAATCATTGGAAGGGAGTGATGGAAGAAGTAGTGGGATTTGTTCGGTTGGGCGAATGCGAGGAAGGCTGAATGTCCAAATTGCAGAAACAGCCAAGGTGAAGCAGATGTTTTGGTATTGCCATCAGTAGTAGCTGCGGGGCAATTGCTCAGTTCAGAATCAACCAGTGGAAAGAAAAGCAACCATGGGAAATTGAACATCAAAGAAATTTCTTTGCCGCAGTGCTAGGGGTTGAGCTTCTCCTCTTCGACCCTCCATGGAGTAAATCGATGAATTTGGGCTGGTTGGTGTTCTGCGAAACAAAATTACCTTTCGATAATTTTTTGTTTTTAATTTGGTCGATTTCAATAATTTTGGCTATTTTTGGTAAGTTTCCGAATCCCGATTAAGTGGGGTATATGGCGAAAGCCTTTTAAACTCGATGCCTAAACCTTAGTTGGTTAAGTCATCGACTTAGTGTTCGATTACATGGGTTGGATGGGTAGAGTTTAGCGTGTTATAGGTGCTTAATTCTGAAGTCGTCGGTCGGAGTGAAACTACGAGTTTGTGAATTAGTGATCCTTTTGGCTTGATGCCACTAAACCTTAATTGGTTGGGAGTCATCGGTGGACCCCGTTACGGACTTTGGTGAAGTCGAGTTTTAGCATTGCACCACAATTTAGTCAAGTAAAAGAAATAAGTGTGTAGCTAATCCTATTTAGGTTGTTCAACGAGTTTGAGGCCATGGAATTAGCTAGGTTAGAAGGAGGGAATAATTTTGCAATTTATTGGCTCAATCACGGTTACATTAGGAATCATTAGATTTTGGTGGAAGTCGGGTTGATTTCCTAGGATCAGATGTTGGCCTAAATTTGTTCTTATATGGTTTTACATTTCTCTCATGTCGGTTTTCTAACAGAGTGTAAATTGTTCATTTTAAAGGTAATGCTTATCTGTATATACACCTTTTTGAACCGTATACACTTTTTGTAAAATCATTGCATGCATGTCCTTATTATTTTAGCATTGCTAAGGGACTAGCAACGTGTCGATTGGGGGGGTGTGATTAGTGCCTAAAAAGTGCAATTTTGAACCCTATTCAGGATAGGTTTTGGGTGCTTTTCTTGTATTGTGGCTAATGTGTGAAAGCGAATCATATCCGGTCAGCCAGTGATGTGTGCGAGTCCACTTGGACTACCACTAATCATAGTTTCGAGCTTGTTTTTGGTTATTTTGCAGGTTTTTGAGTACCTCGGTCATTTAGTTCAAGTCTAACGTAAAGATATGTACCGAATGCTGAGGAATCATGGTATTTTCGGCCATCAAAAATCTCAAAAATTGATGTGGGAGTGAAGGCAAGCGATGAAGAAGAAGTCTGAGAGGATGCAGTGGGATCACGTGGCCCGGTTGAGAAGGCAGGAATTTTCGCTATGGCTGCGAAAATTTTGCTAGAATTGCGAAAATGGCCTCCATAGCGAAAATGGCTTCCTTTTGTGATTTTGTGTAATTAATGTAAGCGGCTAGCGTTTTGGTGTATTACCTATGTCCTTTTAATAGCCAATATTTTAGGCATTCTTGTATTTTCACACTTTTGGGTGGACTATATAAACCCCATAATTTTGTAACCCTAAAAATTTTTGCAGCGACTTTTCATTTTATAAAATTCATAGACTTTCATTTTAGGGTTTCATTGCTCCTCTTCTCTCTCTTCTTTCTTTCATTTTCTCAGTACATGAACACCCCTTGAGGATGACAGCTCAAGGGATGCTTGGCAAGCTAAGCCTCCTATAACCTTGAAGAGGAGGGTTGCTAGCTTCAGTTTTGGGGCTACTGCTTGGGTTGTCCTCTTGTTTTAAATAATCACAGTCTTGCATTTATGGTTCCTTACCTTCAAACTAGGGTTTAATGCCATTTAATGTTTGTTCCTTTGGTGAAATACTTGCCATGCTTTAGGGTTAGTGCATACTTAATGCTAGATGTCTTGATATCCTTTGGAGTACCATTTATAGACCATTGAAATGAGGTTGAATGCTAGGTTTTAAAGCCGAGATAGGACTTTGAATGCTTAGTACTTGGTTTTTGACTCAAATAGGAGTGGTTCTAGGGGTTGGGTTTATAGTTAAACAGAATGGTTTTGGCTTTGACTATAGGTCATTTGCCCCTAATGCGAGAAATAACCGAGGACACTTTAATAGCCCCATGTTATCAAGCTGATGACCCAAGCCTTCCAAGGTTACCATTTTACACTTCACTTTAGCCATTACGGTTGATCGATAAGCAAACAACCCCAACATTTTGAACGAACCTTAAAAATCAAACTAAAGCCTCACCAATTTTCAAACACTAATGCAAATCATTAGGTAGGATGAAAACCCATCCCGTGTTAAATACTGAGCATTTATCTTTGCGGTAGCTTGACTACGGCTTGAGTAGGAAACAAATTTTGTTGATTCGCTCCGCCACTGCAGGTAGCCTTGAATCAAGTCCCTTACTGGTAGTAGTGTCATAAATTTTTATATATCATGTGGTCTTAACAGGTTTTTGGCACCTTTGCCGGGGACTTAAAAGTTCTTGGGAGGTAGTACCAGAAGTTTGACATACACTTATCACATCATACAGTTTGGTCTTAACAGGTACCTAAGGCAAATCTTATGGAGTACTTCCTATGCATCCGCCTTCGGTGTAGGGATGAGATTCTATACACGATGTACGACCACCCCAGTGGGGCAGACGGTGTATATCTTGCCTAGGCGACCACGTTCTTAGTTATGAGTCGCCAGCTGCGATTTTTCACACAGAAGCTTTCACCATGTTTGATGTCTCTAATGGCCCTTATGATCACGCCTGCTCCGCCACAATCAGGCAATGACACTGAACATGGCAATGATGGAAATACATTTGTGCAAAGTATTAGGTTAGTTAAAGAAGGGCTCATGGCAGCCTAATTCCACAGCTCTGTATGTTCGATAAAATTGTTCAATGAGCTTTGGACTGCATTCATATCTCAGAATCCTTGTTCGATATGACAGAAGAGGAACATTAGCTCTTTGCAGACTATTCTAAATCAAAATCGTCTGAGGAAGTTCGAGCGAAGCCATGCAACAAGTTGAGGCTTATAGCATGGGCCGAGAGTCCTTTAGAACTTCAAGAGAAGCTTGGGCAATCCCTTTGCTTTCTTCTACTCCCGCGTCTTTGGGCAGTCGGTGTGATGGAAGATTATATAAAGCGGGAAAATAGGTACTCAGATGGAAGATAATATCCATCGGCAACACAAAGCGTCATGATCACAAGCAAGTAAATGCGGAGTCTAAGGAAGGTTAAAGAAAAGCGGCGATAAAATTGATCAGTCATAAAAAAAAAAAAAAAGAAGGAGCCCTACTTCGAGTTCACCCCTACTGAACATCTCATATGAGAGGCTCTGCCCATCGTCATGACTACCATATTTCAGTGGCTTGCACCAATCCAAATGGATCCCTCTGAATAAACCCATACATGCAGTGCGATTATCCACTGAGATATCACAGACACGAGAGACCAATAGGTGTAGCCGAGCCTAAAGTTTAGTGGAAAAGACTAATCAAAGCAAGGCACCTCGAGGTATGTCGAGGGGAGTTGGCCAGCGGATGAATCCCCAGACCTGACGAATGAGTGCAATCGGCATAAGCCCAGCCGAGTCAAAATCCAAATTGGCCATAAACTATATAATGGGAGGCCCATCTGATGACCAGTACCAATCGAAGCGCCAACAAAAGAAGCTCTTGAGAGCGGCCATAGTCAAGGCCCGGGTAAATGCTACCCACATGGGAGGTAGCCGTGAAGAAACCAAGACAATAGATGGCCTCATATCCTTTCCTCCAGTAAACCCAAATAGGGTATGCCCCATTATGATGCACCGGTACTCACCCTATGTATTAGCGGTTTTGATGTGCACAAGATACTGGTAGATCCTGGCAGTGCGACAGACTTATTACAGCCACCAGCCTTTAACCAGATGAAGCTTTCCTTAGGAACGCTGAACTCAGCCAAGCGAATCATCTCTGGTTTCAACGGTGCAACAACCACGACACTAAGAGACATCATGCTCCCTATACAAGCAGGACTAGTCACCAAGCAGGTTTTGTTCTCAGTTGTCGAGGACTTGGGGCCTTACATTGCCATAGTAGGTTGGACTTGGCTGCACTCGATGAAGGTCGTCCCTTCAACATATCACCAGATGGTCAGTTATTTGACTAACGTAGGGCAAGTCGACCTTCTGAGCAGTCAACTGGCCGCACAGTAGTGCTATCAGCTATCCATACGGGAATACAAAGGGGAGAAGAGCTCAAGAAGTCCTCCCCTTAAAGATTACACCCCCGCATAGCAACCACAGTTCACCGCCCAAGACAGGGTGGAAGAGAAGGACCCGTTAGCCATGGATCCCCTATAGATAGTGGTGTTGGACGGGCCGGAGAAGTTCACTTACGTCAGCTCTTTGCTATCCAACAAAGAAAAATAGAAGCTACAATGTGTATTATTAAAAAATGTAGACGTGTTCACTTGGAATCACTCGGATATGATCGGAATCAACCTGATGTTGGCCTCTCACAAACTAAATATTATCCAGCGACCCGAGCTAGTAAGGCCAATGAGCGTTTCCTGATTTCCATAGGGTGTTGGCGAGGTGGATAATCTTCTGAGAACAAGTTTTATCATAGAGGTAAAGTACCTCGAATGGCTAGCCAATGTGGTGGTGGTTCTAAAGCGAGGCGCCCAGTGGAGATTAATAATGCGGAGACTACGGACGATCAACGAAGCATGCTCAAAGATACTTCCCCACGCATATAGATCAAAATCATTGATGCCTTGGCGGGTATGGGATGTTGTCGTCTGGGCAGCTTTCTCTAAGAACACAGTTCCCATCACCCTCTGATGCGAGAGCTTGACCTTCATTACACCGCACGAGCTACATTGCTACAATGTAATGCCTTTTGGCTTGAAGAATGGCGAAGCGACCTATCAAAGGTTGGTGACCAAGATATTTCAACCACTGATGGGAAAGAACATGGAAGTCTACATCGACGATTTTCTTATCAAATCAAATGCCCAATCACATGAAAGCACTTTGAAAACCTTTGAGTTATTAACGTAGTACAGCACGAAACTCAATCCCCTAAAATGTGCATTCAAAATTAGTTCGGGCAAGTTTTTGGGCTTTATGGTAATGTAGAAAGGGATAGAAGCCATTGCTATTTAGCTCAGAGCTATTATAGAATCTCAAGCTCCTACCTCCAAAAAAGGAGTACAATAGCTGATTGGTTGGCTGGAGGCTCTTGGACGGTTCATACCTCGTTTTATAGACCAATTAAAGCCATTTTTCACCACTCTAAAGGGAGCCAAACTAACCAGTTGGAATACTGAATGTGACCAAGCTTTCATGTAATCAAGCAGTATCTCACCGAACTGCTAATTCTGGCTAGCCCTGAAGCAAGTGATACGCTCTATCTTTACCTAGCAGCTTCAGATGTCTCAATGAGTGCAACTTTGTTTAAAGAAGATGAAAATCGGAAACAATGACTAGTGTTCTTCATAAGCAAATCCCTTTCTAAGGAAAAAAATCAATATACCCATCTTGAACAAGCGGCGTTAGCTGTCCATGTGGCAGCTAAAAAACTCCGCCCTTGCTTCCAAGCACACCCTATCGTCGTGCTCACTAATCTTTCCTTGTAAAGAACCATACATAAACCCGACTTGTCAGGAAGGATGGCCCGCATCGGCTATTGAGCTAAGCGAGTTCGGTATCCAATACAAACCCCACTTGGCAATAAAGGAACAAATATTGGTAGACTTTTTAGCATAAATCACCTAATATGACGCGAACCCAGGTAACACCGACTTATGGAACTTTAGTGTGGATGGCGCTTCCTAGCAAATGGGAGCCAGTGTTGGCTTGCAACTTAAAGCCCCAACCGGGGAGAGGATAGAGCAGGTTATACCGTTAGACTTTACTGCATCCAACAATGAGGCAAAATATGAAGCAATCTAGTGATATGAAGTAGACCAGCGCATGATCAAGAAATATTTATGCAGTTAAGCTGGCCCAGAAGCCGTGGCTTAGAAGCTTGAGCATATCTAAGGGGTTCAAGCGAAAGTAGATTCTGCCTTAGTAGTAGTGAGCATCCTACCAACCAAAGAAAGCGGTGCTCCTCCTGTCTGTTGCAATCGGGTCGTCGATTGTGCCCGACCTAGTGAGCGAGATAGAAGAAGCATCACATACGGATGAGCTCGATAGTACACGCTACCTAAGCTGGAGAACTCTGAATAGTAGGGTCAAAGCCCACAAGATTCAGGTTCAGGTGACTCAATTTTCCCTTGTGAATAGAAGTTGTATAAACGTTCTCTAAACAGTCCATATCTTAAATGCCTCACCACCCATCAGGGGCAGTATGCATTAGTGGAACTCCATGAAAGAATATGCAAAAACCATTTAGGCGGTAGAACTTTGGCGCACATGGCCCATACCTAGGGCTGAATGCGGCCAACAATGAAATGAATCACACATTTGCCTCGTTGGAAGTGTGATCGGCGCCCAGCGGCAAGCCCTCATTTCAAGGGTGCCGGCTCAAAACCTGACAACTATAATGGGCCCCTGGCCGCCGTGGCAGGGGAATTGATATGGTGGACCCGCGCCTCTGCGGCGCATGAAGGTATTGCGGGGTAGCAACATACTATTTTAGCAAATGGGTAGAAGCTAAAGCCTTCACCTCCATCAAAGACAAAGATGTAGTCCAATTTTTATGGAAGAACATCATTTTTCGGTTCGAAATACCACAGCTGATAGTGATTGACAATGGGCCACAGTTTGATAGCAGGGTATATAGAAATTTTTGCAGCGAGCTAAAAGTCGAACTTGTATTCAACCACGCGGTACCCATAAAGCAACGACTAGGCAGAATCATCCAACAAGACTCTCCTAACAACTTTGAAAAAGCTTCTGAATTCGGCTAAAGGAAAATGGGTAGATGAGCTACCAGAAGTTCTATGAGCCTATAGAACGACCAGCCGGAAACCAATTAGGATGTCGCCATTCGCTCTTACTTACGGTACGGAGGCTTAATCCCCATAGAAATTGGGATACCCACACTTTGAACTGGAATTCCTGGAGGCTAATGCTGAATCCATAACCAAGACCTAGATATGATAGGCGAGCTCCTGGCCTTAGCTATGCGCATAAGTATCATACCATCAAAGATTGACAAACACATACTGACATGGTAAGCAGCGTGCATTCGAGAGCGAGACCGCAATTCTTAAGAAGAGTCTTTGAAAACACAGCTAATCCAACAGACAAGAAGTTCCAACTAAACTAGGAAGGACCATATATGATAGTTCGAGTGGGAGCAACCGAATCATACGCGTTGAATAAGCTAGACGAGACTCTTGTACCCAGAATGTGGAATGCCATGCATCTAAAGAGGTATTACCAGTAAAATTTCCTTTGAAAGTATTACTATCAATAAAGATCGTTTCTCAAATATTTTGAAATTTTGCAATTACCTCTTCTTAAAAAACCAGATGTGGTTCTTAGCCTGCTAGCACTCACAAAAGTCTAGATATGGCTGATATCCTGCTGGCACTTTCAAAAGACTTAGCCTGCTAGCACTCTCAAAAGACCAGACTATGGCTCTTAGCCTACTAGCACTCTTAAAAGACTAAACTATGGCTCTTAGCCTGATGGTACTCATAAAAGTCTAGATATGGCTGATATCCTACTGGCATTCACAAAAGTCCATATATGGCTGATATCTTGCTAGCACTCACTAAAGACCAGACTGTGGCTCTTAGCCTCCTAGCACTCTTAAAGACAATGTAGTTCTTGCTATTAGCACTTTCAAAAAGACAGGCCGTGGCTCTTAACTGTGGCACTAAAAGACCAGATGTGTCTCTTAACTTCTTCGCACTCTCAAAGGCTCTTAGGTTGTTCGCAATTTCAAAAGATAAAGCGTAGCTCTAAGCTACTGTGCTCAGACGGATGTGGCTAAGTCTACTAACACTTTCAAAGACCTAAATGTGGCTCTAGAAACCTCTGCAGCACTTCGCAATACTAGACATGGTCCTTAGCCTTCTAGTATATGCCTAAGTACAACCATAGCATTTGGCTTACCCACTAAGGTCAAAGCCTAATAAGGGTACCTAGTCGGATATAACTTAACCTCGGTGTCTTTAAAGCATCGATCCTAGCTGAGGGTCGTTTGTTTAAAGAATGCCAGAATCTATATCTCATAAATACGCCAATGGTGTCATCAGTTGCCTGATGATATAAGTCCAAGCGGCCATATTTGGCCAATTACAAAAAGTTATATCTCATAAATATGCCAATGGTTTCATTAGTTACGATGATATATGTCAATGGCATGTGGACTATTATAAAAAGTTAGATCTCATAAATACGCTAATGGCATCATTAGTTACATGATGATATATGTCCAAGCGGCCGTATTGGGGCCATTTTGGAAAAATGAAGAAGAAGAAGAGCGGCCATATTAGGGCCATTACGGAAAAAAAAGAAAAAAAAAAGGTGAAGTGGATGTTCCATTTAAATCCCCAAGAGGGGCACCTCTCCCAGAATCATCGCACTTTACTCTCTATCAGTGCACCCGGCTAATTTGTGTCTTCAAAGGATGCCAAGACAAGGGGGTACCCAAGGCTCATAAAGCACTCTGAAGAAAGAAAATCTGGAGAGTCAAGCATATAATCTAGAACCTCTGGAAGGTCTTCATAGATATCGTGTTTGAACACACAGCATCCGTAACCATAGGTGAAAGACAACTTTAGAGCCCTTTGGTAGTCTTCCCCCAAAGCTCCCTTATCCTTGCTAGTTCATAAGAACAAATAGGAAAAGAAATCGCAGGAGGTGAAAGACTTTGTGGATAAGCAGCACTCGAAGTCAGACCCTTATATATGGGGGTGAAACGTCAACATATGCATTAAATGCCCCAACAGAAAATCATGCACCATAGACGCGTTGGCATATGTGCGTTACCTACGTGCTTTGTAACCAATCACCCTTCACCTTCAAGCACGCTTTATGTGCGTATTAATTTTCTAGTCTTTTAGACTTTCCATACTTGAGGTTTAGAAGACAGTATCATTGCGAGTACTGTGGTTTTTAAACCCACTACTTCATTATCCCAAGGCTCGTTTAGCCCTGGGCACGCTTGACCCGCACGACTCTAAGCCTGTTGGCACCTCCCAAAAGACCAAATTGTGGCTCTAAGCCTACTGACACTTCCAAAAAGAGCAACTAAATAAGGCCTCCAACCTACTGGTACATGACTTAGCCCTTACTTAACGATAGTGTACTAATGAAACCATCCTAACCAAGAATTAGGAAAAGGGGCTAAACAATAAAAGGAATCAATAGCTTAAGTAAACTAGAAATTATAAGAGCGCCAATGGTGTCGGGGTGAGAAGTAAAAATAAACAATAGTCGAAGTAGACAAAAAAATGTGTATTTCATTAAAGCACCAATAACGTCTAGAGAGTACATAAATGATAGCGACCAGACACTTTACAAAAATAAAAATAAATTACAAAATAAGAACAAAGAATGAGAGACTAGAGTCCACTCTGGTCCTCGGCAGCAACAACCTCCATGAGTTCCTTGGTCGTCTCGCTCGGAAGTGCTTTAGTTCTTTGGCGTGGTCTTAGACCGCTTGGATAGGGGAGCACAAGGGTTCACAAAGAGCAGGAGGGCCATGACAGGTCGAGCGAAGTCGACATGCCATGCGGGACCTCAGGATGGTCTCTATAGATGTTGTGTTTGAACACACAACACTCGTACCCATGGAAAGATCACCTCCAGAACCTTTTGGTACTCTTCCTCCATGGCCTCCTTATCCCTACTCGCCTGAGAATGGAGGGAAGACACCTCGTCTTTGGTTGCCCCGAGCTCTAATAACAAAGATGTTCGCTTAACCTCTAGGCGGGCAGTCTCGGCCTCTGCCTTGCACCTACCCTTCCCTGCAACCACCAGGGCTTCTTGGACCCTATTCATGTCCTCCTCTGCCTTGCGCTTGCCTCCTCCAGAACAGCCAGGGCTTCTTGGACCCGAGCCTGGTCTTCCTTCCCCCTTGCCCTAGTGTCGCCAGCTGCACTAGTTGCCAAGTGGGCCACCATAGCCTCTTGTTTGGCTTCATCCCTTTCCTTTTCCATCCTTACATTCCTCTCCTAACCTGCCTTAGCCTCCTGCTCCCAATGCCTTGACTTAGACTTCGCCTTGGCCAGGGAAGCGTCCAAAGCCTAGTTCTTGGAGATAGCCAACTAGGCATAAAGCCGTAGTTTCTCAGCATCGTCCAGCCGAGATTGGAATTCCCTATGCTGACAAGCCATGTTAGGAATGGTTGTTACAACCTAGAAAAGAGAAGATGTTAGAAGAAAATAAAAACACGAACCTAACAGTTAGATACTAAAAATTAAAACTTACCAACTCAATTAACTTGTGGAAGCCATGATTGCGGATGAGCATCCCGTCTTTAGCCACGCACTAAAAGGTCTCCCTGACCATGTAATTAGGAAACGGGATAGAATACTTCTCAACACGAGCTGCCACCGGCACCCGAAGAAGAGTGGGGTAGAGGTCACGCATGTGCGCAACCGAAGACTCCCTCTTGTTATAGGGGCCCCAAAGGTTAATAATCTCCCGAGCACCCTTTAGGCCAGGAGCCACTATGTCCGTCGAATGAGGAACCCACTCCTGCAGAGGAACATACAAGCCTAGCAGCAACCGATTAGGCATCCTTGGCCTACGAGGGCTTACGCTTGTAAGCCTTATCAAGAACGACGAAGAAGCAACTACCTCTAATAGATCCTCCGCTGTAACTCCTTCAACACCAAAAGAATCCTCGGTTGGGATTCCATTCTCCATTGGAGCACCAGCCTCTTTGGGGCATCCTGGGGGGCACTGATGAGTGTAAAACTCATTTATGTTTTGAGTCTATTTCACATGCTATTTTTTAGTATTTTATATCCAAATTCAAGTAAAACTCATAACATTTCCTCTAAACTTGGTTTTGTAGGATTCTCTATGGAAAGCAAGTGATTTAGTAAGAAAATATGCAAAATGTTTCCAAAATAAGAGTAACCGGATGTCTCACAACTCGTCATTAGGAAGATGAATTTTTTCCATATCTTATGGAGCATCAAATAGTTCAACTCCACTCATGGTTGCATTCTACATTCAAAGACCTTTCCATGACACTTCACCGGCTCCGTCAGAGGTTAGGCGAAGAAATTATGAACCCGACAAGTTGGAGAATAAAACCAGTCGTTCAGCCAAAAGCAATGCCACGACATTGCAGTCAGTATCGTGACATTACAAGTCCAATGTCGTGACATTGCGATCCGAATGTCGTAACGGTATTTAATAAGTGGCGAGACCCGAGCGAAAATTCTTGTTTTATTTGTTTTCAAGCCCATTTCACCCTAGGAATATAAATACTCATTTTTTTAGGTTTTTAAGGAAAGATAGGAGGTGGGAGAACACCTCTCATGGGGTTTCTCTCTTTAAAATTGTCCATTTTTTTAGTTTTTCTATAGATTTTGATTTTTAGTAGATCTTAGAGTCATTTTAGAGTAGATTTTTATTTATATTGAAGAGATTTCGGTGCTTTACTTCAGATATTCAGATTTCATTACTGTTGAGATAAAGTTTGAAGCTCAAATCACGATTTGTTCTCTTACTCCTTATCTCTTGATTTCTTTCTTCATTTTTATGCTTGTTGCTTGGCTTGTGATGATTGGAATCCTATACTTGAACATTAAACACCCTCTAAGGGTGGGGATTAATTATTGAACATTCAGATTTATAGATTTATGGTTTATTTTTATGGTTTTGAAAACTGAATTTATATAATCGGTGTTGTTCATGTAATTAACTATTCTTGAATATCAGTATTTTAAACCAGGCGTGGTGTATCTATGCTACGGTTCTAGGAGGCCTCTAAGTGACACGAGGATGGATTCATGAGCAAGAGTAGTCTTCAGGTGAATTACATTTGATATTCATGGACAATGTACTCTAAGCTTAATTATGTTGCTTCACAAATGGTTTTCCTAAGGAATTAAGACTATTGCTGAGACACATTTTTCACCCTTAGAGGTTTCATCTCAATTTGACATAATGATATTAATCCCGTGTTAGCTAGATTCTAATCAAGGAGAAAAAGCATTCTAATGAATTGTAGACTGAGGTACCGATTGCATTGAGAAAGGCTTATCAAGGTTAGACACAGTTTAACAAAAACTTAAGGACCAAATTATGTATATATGAAAATATGGCGAAGGTGAAGATAAATCTTTGAAAAGCTGAATTGAAGCAGTAAGTATACTCAAAAGCCGAAATGAAAGTATTACTAACATGTCCCTTTCACAAGTCTGAGTCATACAAGTAATAAAGTGGACTTTAGAAGTCCGGATATCGTACCCATGAGGATTGGAGGTTCTCTCGGGTGGATTTAAGCACTCACGTCTGAGGGCTCTTGACATCTAGATGACCAAATATGATGAGAATTAAAATCAATTTAACTAAAGTAAAAACTGATTTAAAACTAATCAACTAATCCTAAAATATACCAAGAAAACAACTACTAAAGTCTAAAATTTATGAAGAGGAGCACTAGGAATGGGGATAATTATTTACAAATCAGTTTGCATTTCTTTGTGATGTAAATTTGTGAGTTGAATCTTTGGATTTGTCTAAGAGCAAAGTAGCATAGCCTTGGATTCCTCTTAACACTATACATTTCACTAATTAGATGACCATATTCCTAAACCAAGTCAATAGGTCTAAATAGCTACTTTTAGATTTTATCCTCTTTAAGATCTGATTGCTTTTCTTTTCCAATACTTCACAAGAATTTCTAAGGACTGAGATCTGCTCGTCCCCATACACAGGATAACACAAGCCTTTCTAAATGTAGTCGATACCTCAGTCTACAATTCATTAGAATACTCTTTCTCCTTGATTAGAATCTAGCTAACACGGGATTAAGATCATTCTGTTAAATTGAGATGAAACCTCTAAGGGTGAAAAAATGTGTCTGTGATAGTTAATTCTCGAAAATGTTTGTGAAGCAACATAATTAAGCTTAGAGTACATTAGTTCATGAATATCAATGCAAAATACCACTCTTTACTCTCAGGAATCTTCATCTTTGTGTCACTCAGAGGGCCTCCTAAAAATCAGAGCACAGATACAACACTTTCTGGGTATAAAATACTAATATTGAAACGGATATTAGAGGGCTTCCCAGTTGCTTATAAATTCCGTTTTTCCAGGCCATAAAAATAAATATAATCTGTAAATCTGAATGTTCAGCCAATTAATCCCCACCCTCTAAAGGGTGTTTAATGTTCCATTATTGAATTCCAATCATCACAAACCATGTGTGAAAAATGAAAAGAAATCAAGAGATAAGGAGTGAGAGAACAAATCGTGATTTGAGCTTCAAACTTTGTCTCAACAGTAATGAAATTTGAATCTTTGATGTACATCACCAAAATCTCTTCAATACAAATAAAAATCTTCTCTAAAATGACTCTAAGATCCACTAAAAATAAAAATCTGCAGTAAAACTGAAAAAATTGATAGTTTTAGAGAGAGAAGCCCCATGAGAGGTGTTCTCCCACCTCTTATCTTTCCCTTAAAACCTAAAAAACGAGTATTTATAGTCCTAGGGTGAAATGGGCTTGAAAACAATCCAAAACAGCAATTTTCGAGCCTTTTTGGTCTGCCCCAACGTCAATGTCATGACATTGGACTACAATGTCGTGACATTTGACTTGAAATGTCACAAAAATGACTGCAATGTCGCGACATTGCTTTTGGCTCGATGGTGGTTTTGTTCTCAACTTATGCGTGGCCATAACTTCTTCGTTTTAACTCGGATTTGGGTGTGTGAGGTATCGTTAGAAAGCTCTTTGAATGTAAAATGTAACCATGAGTGGAGTTGAACCATTTGATCCTCCAGATGATATATAAAAATTCATCTTCCCAATGACACTTTGTGAGACATCCGGTTAACTCTCTTGTTGGAAACATTTTGCATCTTTTTTTACTAAATCACTTGCTTTCCATCAAGAATCCTAAAAAACCAAGTTTAGAGGAAATTTTATAAGGACTTTACATGAATTTGGATATAAAATACTCCAAAAATAGCATGTGAAATGAATAAAAACATAGATGAGTTTTCACAGTCATCAAAAGCACCCCCAGGCAAAGTTTTGCTTGTCCTCGACGAAGAGAAAAGAAAGAAGTTTCTTGTCCCCAAGCAATGGAAGAGAAGAGTTCATTTCACCCTTTTCATTTAACCCAAAGCGAATAATCAAGCACGCTAAGGAATTTATGTGATATATGTGCCTTAAGAAATTACCCCTCTATAGGAATATAGAGGGCTATGATCAAGATAATTTATTTATTGAATATTAGATTAATCTCATAATAGAAAAATTTAGATCCTTATGGTTCTCACTAGTGTGTGTGTGTGATTAGTGCGAAAAGTGTTATTTTGAACCACTGACAGCTAGGTTTTGGCGCTTTTTGTGTACTAGTGTTATAATTAACCGATTGACATGTTGGGTCCTGTGCATAATTGCATTCAGAAATTTGTTTTGCCTTAGTTTTTGCATGAATTGGAAGCCAAATTAGCCGTGTCAATCCAATCACATAACCAAAGTCGGGTTGATTTCCATCAATTTCATATAGTCTTCTATCAATTTACGCAATGGGAATGAAGAATTTCAAAGCATGAAGAAATTGAATAATGGTAGAATAGTAGCGAGCGATGAACGATGGCGGAAGTAGGAGAGGCAGTGAATTCGCTATGGCATAGCGAAAATTTCACAATCCCAGCGAAATTTTCTCTATACCTAAATTTTCGCCTTCATGAAATTTCGCTGGCAAGCGAAAATTCTTGTACATAAGCGAAAATTTTGAATTTCGCTATGCCTTGTATTTTCGCTAAGCTAGCGAAATTTTCGCTATGCTAGCGAAATTCCCTACATATCGAAATTGCTGCCCCTGTGTTTTTGTTGTTTTTGATTCCAAACGACCTCGTTTTGATTAATTACCATTTTGTCCCTATTGTAATTACATATTTTAGGTATTTTGTTATTTCACCTCTTGTAGCTATATGGCCAACTTATAGCTTTTTGTAACCCTAACTTTCAATCTTTCAGTACACGCTCAGCTTTTCATTTTAGGTTATAGTTTTCTCTCTTCTCTCTCCTCTTTCTCTCATTTTCTCAGCTACCAAACACTCCTCTGAGGATGACAACTCAGAGGATGCTTGGCTAGACCTCTTCCTCCTTGAAGAGGAGGGCTACTAGGCTTTGGATTTGAGGTAAACTGACAGTCCTCTGTTTTTATCGTAGGCATTTATTTTCATTTATGTTCCTATCCTTCACTCTGGTTTAAATCTCCTAAATGCATCTTGATTGACCCCGATGTTGGCAATCTTTTAGGAGTTCATTGGATGCTTATTGTAGATTGATGATATCCATTAGTTATCGTCTATTTGTCAACTGTGAGATGAGTCGGGAGGTAGGTTTTCACTGTAAGGACCATGAATGTTTGTTAAATGTCATATTTCAAAGGAAAATCATAGGGTTTTAGTTTTTTAAAGCTAAATGAAAGATCAGTTCGAAATGACTATATGTCATGCTCCCCAATGCGGGCTAAAGACACAAGGACATGTTAGTTGCCTTAAAACCCTAAACCGGTGGCCCGGAACTTCCAAGGAGTTCTATTTTACATTTATTTTATTTATTTTCAGTTTGCGAACCATGACCGCATTTTTTATCACCACCTTAAAATCGACAAATTCACCATTTTTGACTTCACTTAAATCATTTTATACGAAGAAAACCCATCCTCGTGTTCGACCCTAGACCGCTATACTGTAGTAGCTTGACTACGGCGATAGGAGGAACTTAGGATATAAATTTTGTTGATTCGGGATCACCTCTTGTGGCCTTGAATCAAATAGCGCGGATTCTGCAGGGATGGTGCCTTAGTGAGTGAGAATACCGGAACCTTGTGATCCTCATCACAAGTTTGGTAATTTCTTTTTATATTTCATTGTCATTTTTTTCATTTCATAAAAAATAAAAAAATTTAAAAAGCTTGATCTTCAACGGGATCGTTTCTTTGTTGTTTTTGTGTTACCCTGTTTTTGCTGCAAGAATCCATTCCCAGTGGATTAGGAAATCCAGGCTACTCAATGTATTGCATACATGTCTATGAGGGATTACAGGAACCAGTCATGGCAAAGTCAGCAACCTGTGGAGAGGAATCCAAATGAATATAGGTCCATGAGGAATGATGAGACTGATGGATGAGTTACCATATGGTAGTACTTGAAATAGTTGGGGAATCAGACAAATTCCTCATGGGAACCCAGAGACCTCCACAATATGCACCTCTTGAACCTCCACTGTTATGCCCCACTTCTCAAGCGGCAACCACCAACCCCATCACATTGAACAAGCCATCACGAACTTGAGCAAACAAGTGGATAATTCCATAGAAGACGAAGAATGTGGTATCCCGGGCTAATCGAAGCGCGGAGTAGAGCTCTCACGAGACAAGAAGTGGATGGGTTCCAAAGTGAAATTGATAAAAAAATTGGACATCCTGCAGGAATCCATCTCAAAGCTCACCAATGTTCATCAAGAGGAAGAAAATCCAGAAGGTTGGTGCTTGGTAGTGCTATAATGGCGGAAGGCTGGTGTGAACAAACGACCACACGGGGAGCTTATAGGATTTTATTGAATTATCGAAGGATTAGCTAAATCCTCATATATGTGTGATGTTGTTTTTCCAAGGGAGAACCAAGAAGAAATCACCGCCTTGTTGACTGAGGAGGGTATTGGGAAAGAGTGATGGAAGAGCCCCAAAAAGCATGTCCTTCAACTGATTCCCACAGGTGAACCATTTATGATACCAGAGACCACTACATTTTTACCGGTGTACATCCTGCCCTCACTTGCATCACAATCCCAACCTAAAACCCCTGAAGCACCCACTAAAAGGCCACCCCATCAACCTATCTTTGAAAAACTTCGAAGTTGTGGCCGTTGCAATTTTGCCACTACCTCAGAAAGAGATGTGTTGCTCACATGTCGCATGGCACGAGTGGATTTGAAAACCGGGTGCGGAGTTCGGGTTTAATTTTAGAACCTCGCGTTTCTGAAATCACCTCCCCACTTTTTGTTTAATTTTCTTGGCTTATTTTATTTTGATTTCGTTAATTCACTTCTTTTTAGTTTCTCTAATTTTTAGTTTAATTCTTGTTTAGATTAATTTTCTTTCTACAATTTTTCCCTAATTTTCTTTACATTAATTTTGCAAATTATTATTGCAAATTTTGAAACGAGAATGAAGATATATGAGCAATTTGGAGCGGCGGAATTTTTATAGGCATGGCAATTTCGCGGGATAAACGAAAGTGGATTTTTCGCTAGCTTAAGCGAAATTTGGTAAGCTAAGCGGAAATGGCATGGTGCTTGATGAGTAGGAAAAACAAAACAAAGCTACCGATGTTTCATTTTTTATTTTATTTATTTTATATTTTAATTTTCAAAAAAAAATTTTTATTTTTATTTTCAAAAAAAATCATTTGTTTTTATTTTATTTTTATTTCAAAATATTAAAAAAATTGTCTCTAAAAAAATCGTTTTTATAATTAAAAATTAATTTTATTATTATTTTTATTTATTTTATTATTAATTTTTTTTTTCAAAAATCAAAAAAAATCAAAAAAATTAAACAAATTTCACTATTAGACATAGCAAAAATTTCACAAACATAGCGAAATTTTCGCTATGTCTAATTTCATAAATATAGCGAAATTTCAATATGTCCCCCAATTTTGATCTCAATTTTGTTTGTCATAACTCTTTTTCATCGAACTCGTTTTAGGCGTTCTTGAATGCGGGTTGGAATCTTAAGTGTAAGATCCAAATATGGCAAGAAGAACATTTTGAGATTATTATGAAAGTGTAATTTTAAAGTACTCCAAGCGTGATTTTTGCCTCTCTTTTCTTCTCCTAACTTGTTTATTTGAAGCCCAAACGGAGTGAATAAGATGTCGATGGAAAGCTTGCAAAGTCTCCTATCCAGCAATGATCACATCTCATAAAGGAGGTAACACTTCCTTCTCTAATTTTCCAATCCGAGCCCCATTTCGGACACCGAGATGTTTGTTTTTGGGGGGTGAGTTAGCGAAGGAAGTGACTTTTGTATTTATATTTTTGTTATTATTTTGAGCAAGCCCATTTTGTAATGTTCAGTGGCTTGCTGGGTTCCCTTTCTATAAAGCTGTTATACCATACAACTTACTTTTTTCAAAATTTGGACCCATTTTGCAACCAAAATTTTTGTGTGTTGTGCCTAGCCACAGTTTATGAAACTTTGTCCAATTTTATTGATGTTAGATTGGTTCCATGCCTAATTGAGTGGATGATTAGTTGAATTCTTGCTGCTTTCAACCTTTTTCTTCCACCTTTAGCTAACCACACGAGCACAGTAGGTTTCAATGATAGGAATTTGAAAAACTACGCAACTCCACTTTTACTTTGCATAACCTACCTAGTTTCATTGACCGCCTTTAATAGGTTAAGGACCACTGTGGAAAGAAGGCGATGTCTTCGGAAAAAAAAAATAAAAAGAAAAAGAATAAAAATTGCAGTACTTTGCCTTGAAACCAGGAAACACGATCCGAGGTATATGGAGAAATCCTTTAAAACTGGTGCCCTAAACCTTCACTGGTTGGGAGTCGCCGACTTAGTGTTCGCTACACGGGTGGATGGGTGGAGTTTAGCGAGTTGTAGGTGCTGGAGTTTTGAAATCATTCGAAGTCCAGGGTGAAACCTGAAGAGTTAGTGGTCGAAAGATCATATAACTGGTGCCCTAAAGCCTTAATTGGTTGGGAGTTGTCGGTAGATCCCCGTTACATGGACTTTGGTGAGGTGGATTCTCGACCCATTGCACCTACAAACACAAAGGAGTTGTGGAATAAGAGTGGAGTCTTTGATCTATTTAGGTTGGTTAGCAGTACTGGAGTCGTGGTAGTACTTGAGTTGGGGGGAAGAGTCTGCCGGTTCAGTAATTTGTGTTGAGAATGATCAAGCGAACACTTAGATTTTAGTGGAAGTTTAAGTTTGATTCAACGAGATGGAGGCTCTTTTGATACTTTCCATTTTTGTATGGCATTCATTCTCTCATGATAGTTATTAGACGGCATTGATTATTCTTACTTAGGGTTAGGCGTACTCATTCACAACCTTTTGAAATATAATTTTTGTGAACATTAATTTGTTATCGTTTTGTATGCTCTCTCTTTATTTTCTTCTTGCATTGCTAGGGAATTGTAATGTGTAGGTTGGGGGGTGTGATTAGTGCCCAAAAGTGCTATTTTGAACCCTATTTTTAAATAGGTTTTGGCGCTTTTTGTGTACCTAATTATTATAATTAACCCAATTGACATGTTCGAGTCCTATTGCACTTCTAATTAAGATTAATTTGTTTTTGTAGTTTTTTGCGGGGAATTGGAAGCCAAATTATAAGTATCTGATCAATCATAACCAAAGTCGAGGTTGATTTCCATCAATTTCATATGGTCTTCTATCTATTTTAAATAATAAGGGAATGAAGAATTTCAAAGCATGAAGAAATGGAATAATGCGATCAGAATAGTACTTGGCAGGAGCCAATGGAACGATGGCCAGTAGGAGAGAGAATAATGAATTTCACTATGGCATAGCGAAAATTTCGCAATCCTAGTGGGAATTTTGCAACTATGCAGTCTCGCTAAGCTAAGCGAAATTTTGCTAACAGCGAAAATTACGTATAGCGAAGATTTTGGATTTAAGCTATGCCTTGTATTTAAGCTAAGCTAGCGGGATTAAACTAGCTTAGCGGAAATTCGCTATCTTTAAGCGAAATTCCTGCATACTTAATTGCTGCCCTTGTGTTTTGATGTTTTTTGATTCCAAGCGACCTCGTTTTGATTAATTACCATTTGTCCCTATTGTATTACATATTTAGGCATTTTTGGTGTTCACACCTCTTGTATGGCTATATAAGCCAACATAGCTTTTTGTAACCCTAACTTTCAATCTTTGTTACACGCCTGACTTACCATTTTGGAGTTCACAGTTTTCTCTCTTCTCTCTCCTCTTTCTTTCATTTTCTCGGCTACCAAACACTCCTCTGAGGATGACAACTCAGAGGATGATTGGCTAGACCTCTTTCTCCTTGAAGAGGAGGGCTACTGGGCTTTGGATTTGAGGTAAACTGACAGTCCTCTGTTTTTATCGTGACATTTATTTCATTTTATGTTCCTATCCCCTTCCTCTAGGTTTAAATCTCCTAAATGCATCTTGATTGAGTATTTGACAATCTTTAGGGTTCGTGGATGCTTATTGTTAGATTCGATGATATCAAGTGGCCTTCTATTTGTCCTTTGTGAGATGGAGTCCAGGGGTAGGTTTTCAGCATGCAGGACTATATGAATGTTTGTTAAATGTCATATTTCAAAGGGAAAATCATAGGGTTTAGTTTTTAAAGCTAAATGAAGATCGGTTCGGGGAAATGACTATATGTCATGCTCCCCATCTGAGAAAAGACTAGGACATATTAGTTGCCTTAAAACCTAAACAGTGGCCCAAAACTTCAAAGGAGTTCTATTTTACATTTTATTTGTTATTTTCAGTTTGCAAACCACCCAGCACTGTTTTATCACCACCTTAAAATCAAACCAAATTCCATTTTTTGACTTCACTTAAATCATTTTAATACGAAAACTCATCCACATGTTAGGCCCTAGACCACTATACTGCAGTAGCTTGACTACGGCAGTGGAGGAACTTAGGATATAAATTTTGTTGAATCCGGATCACCCTACTGTGGCACGAATCAGTGTGGTCTTCCCCTATCTAAACAATTGCAAGCTAGATGAGTTTATGAGAATTGAGATAAGTTCAAGGATCTCCTAAGATAGTATATTTAGGTTCCATAGGCTTGTTGTTCTTATCACTCTCCACTAATGTAGGCAGACACAACTCTCAAGATCAAGTAGGTCTTTATAGGTTTGTAGTGCAAGGCTTAGTGAGGTAGTTGGAGGAAGTAGTCATTTAGGCTAAAACTTACTTTAAACATACATATTTTCCTTCATTCAGTGCTCCAAACTCATCCCTTATTCTCACCATCGGCACAATGACACTCTCAAAGCACCCCAAATGTAACGCCCAAAATACCTGTGTTTTATGATATTTTATTATTATGTGGAGTGTGCAGTAGGTAAAATGAGTTTTGGGGACTGAGTCAAATAGTGAAGACTATCATGGCTTGAAATTGCAAGTGTAAAGGGCAAATTGGGAATTTGTAAAATGAGGACCTAAGGTCCAAAAATAGAATAAGTTTAAATGCTAAAGTGAGTTAAATGAAGTGAAATAGAAGACTTAAATGTCAAAAAATGAGAAATGGGACTTATTTTGAAAGCCAAACAATGCCTTAACCATTAAATGAGATTAAGATCAAATGTGGTCTAAGATAAGGCACATTTGTGCATTTTCGTTCTTGGAGAGCAAAGCGAGAGAAAAGAGAGCTAGGGTTGAGAGAAGACCAAGGTTTTGGTGGGAGATCTTCCCATTTATGGATTCCAAGTGATCAAGAAGAAGAAGGAAGGCTTGGTGTTGAAGAATCAAGAGATTCAAGGTAGAAACTAAACCTAACCCCTTTTCTCTTGTGTTTAGGTTAGGAAAACCCAAATGTGAATAAAGGTGTTTTTATTGGTTGTAAATGGGTTTTGGTATTGGTTTGGATTGGTTTGGAGGAGTGTTTGTAAAAAGAGAAATGTTTGGATTTCAAAGGAAATGCTTTTAAAAATTTGTCAAAACCCCTGTTCTTGTTTTGGCTATAGATTAAGTTATAATCAACCAAATGAAGTGATTCCAATTGGTAAAAAAATATAAGATATGGAGATAAAAATGTATAGAATGGACCAGGAGCCAATTACAGCACTAAGGCTCCCGAAAATGGGCTTAAATGTGAGTTTTGGGTAGCTCATGGGTATGCTCTATTTTGGGAGTAGTTGTGGTGTTTTTTCCATAAAATGAGTTTCACTCATCCAATTTAAGTGATTTAAAATTATGGGTAAACTATACTTTTAGGGGAATAATTTACTGGAAGGGAGTGTATGCAATTTGTAACCCCAAGGTACTTGAAATCATCAAAGTAAATTTGTGAGCATGTCTGTTTTGCAAATTAGAGTAGTCTAGATGTTAAGTTAAAGCGTACCAAAGTGGTTTTTATAATCTGATTTTGGGTGCTTAGGGTTAGTTGGGCCTTTAGTCTAAGCTAATAAAATCAATGTTTGAAGTTAATTTTGGAGCAATGACATTAGGATTGGTTTTGGTGACATGTTTTAAAAGGTGGCTAATGCGAAAAAAAACATGTTTTGCCCTGTTTGTGTTATGTAGTTGAGGCCTTAGAGAGAATTTTAAATTGAACATTTTTAGGATGTCATTGGATATATATATAAGGACTAAACTGAAGTTTCATAATTTTTTGAATTATTTGAATAATTTTTTGGAGTAATAAGAATAGGAGAGTATAAAAAGCCCCGGAAAATAAACTTCTCTTGCATATAGTGTTAGTGGTTGTTTGAGTTTTACTTAATCTTCCTTTGGGGATGGTTTAGTTGATCAAAATCTTGTTGGAAAGGATTATAAGGCAGGGCAAAAAAATTTAGTATTTTGGTTATGTGATGGATTAAAGTTTGGGAGCTAACAACCATATTGGGCTTGTATCTTGCCCTTATTTGCTAATGAGATTAAGAATACGATATTAAGCTCCGAAAATAAACCCTAACCAAAATCACTAAAACACACGAATAATATTGTTCTTTAATTCTATTGGAATAGGGACTGACGAGGAGGAAAACCAGAACTGAGATTAAGATTCTGAGGATTGGAATCAAAGTGCAAAGCTTTTTGGTTTGTTCTACACCTTTCTCTTATTATTTCTAATCTCTAACTCCACAATGTTTGAATTGCATGTTGAATTGTTTTAAATTGATTTGATGCAAATAAATTGTGAAATGAATTGCAAGTTGATTTAAGTTAAGAAATTTGAGAAATTGATTAATTGCAAAATGAATGACATGAAAAATGGCATAAGTATTGAAATGATTTGTTTGTATAAAAATTACTATACTATATTTTCCTAAAAATGATTTGAATGCCCTTAATAGAATGTTAACTGTTATATCCAAGTTAAGGATAAATTAGTATACCAATAAGAGTCGAACAAGCGTCTTTGTTGTAGCGCATACGAATCAGTAGCCTAAGCGAGATAGTATCAGTGAGTGTACACCCGGCCAAGGTCACGTATTTATATATATATATCTGCGGCCAGCCAGGACGTGCCGATGGTCGTTATCTTGTGCACCGAAATATA
Organism: Tetrastigma voinierianum; assembly: GCA_016808115.1. Lineage (NCBI taxonomy): Eukaryota > Viridiplantae > Streptophyta > Magnoliopsida > Vitales > Vitaceae > Tetrastigma > Tetrastigma voinierianum. The sequence continues at coordinate 148,831 of JAEQBH010006469.1, forward strand.
GGTTAAATTCATTAAGGGCTAAAATGCAAAATGATAATGAGATTGAAAAGTGTACGATTTGTGATTTGAATGATTTAGTGTATATGAAAATGCATAACTTGAGATGACCAATGAATTGTGATTCGTGCCACAGTAGGGTGCCGGAATCAACAATATTTGTATCCTAAATTCCTCCTACTGCCATAGCAAAGCTACTACAGTATAACGGTTCTAGGGTCGAACACAGGGATGGGTTTTCTTTATACAAATGATTTGCAGTGATTCAAAAATGGTGAATTTCAATTTGGATTTTAAGGTTTTGTAAAAACAAGGGGTATTGGTTGTTCATAGGCTAAAACTAAAAAAAAAAAAAAAAATAGAACCCCTTGAAGTGTCGAGACCCTTGGTTTAGGGTTCTAAAAGGCAATAACACATGTCCTCAGGTGCTAATAGCCGGCGTTGAGGGGATGACATATAGTCATTTCAGGCTTAGGATCTTCATTTAGCTTTAAAAACTAAACCCTATGATTTTCCCTTTTGTAAAACAACATTTATTGAACATTAATGGTTCTAGACAGTGAAAATGTGCCTCCCTGATCTACCTCACAGTGATAAATAGAAAGCAACTAATGAATGTGGTGGATTACAGCAATAAGCATCCTTTGAATCCTAAAAGATTACCCGATTACTAATCAAGAAGGCACATCGAAAGGGTTCTAACCTAGAGTGAGAAATAGGAACATAAATGAAAATAAATGTCTACTTCAAAGCAGAGGACCGTGATTTACACTCAAATCCTAGCTACTTGACCCCCTGCTCTTAAGGAGAAAGAGGTCTATGGGCAGTCTCTGGTTGTCTGGGAGGATGGCTGGTGGCAGAAAGGGAGAAAGGAATGAAGAATGGGAGAAAAGAGGCCGCGGCGGGCATTTTACGTCCTGTGCCAAAAGTGTGTAGATGGGTTGGATTTCTCTGGGAGCGGGGCTTATATAGGTGCTCGGTGTAGTAGAGTACAAAAAATTGAAACTAAAAGCTATTACAAGGTCAAAATGGGAAGAAACAAATAATTGTAACAAAAACAACAAAAGCGTGAAATAGCAGGAGAACATGATGAACAGTGCTATATGGGTGAATAGTGGCTGGGAGGTGAACAGTGGCAGGCAGGAGCAATTTCTCAAACGTGTGAAATTTTGGTTGTGCTCCATTTTGTTGCATTTTCTGCTCTTCTTTCCTTCTGGTCTCTGATCTGCAATGCTGAGTTTGACTCGAATTCTTCGTGCTTGGATCGACTCAACAATTTCGACATAAATAGCTTGCAAAAACTACAAAATTAGCCACAAAATGTGATCAGTAGAATATTAGGGACCTTAATGTGCAAATCAGGTTAATTAAAATGATTAGTACACAAAAAGCACTCAAAACCTATAATAAGTAAGGTTAGTGCACTTTTGAGCACTAATCCACACCCCCCAGCTCCCTTAGCAATGAAAAAAGAAAGAAGAAAGAGAGAACTTGGCGATAACAAATAATGTTCACAAAAATGGTATTTCCAAAAGGTTGTGAATAAGTAATGCACAACCCTCTCGATAGAAATTACGAAACTTAGTCTAATAACTATCTTCGAGAATGATGTCAATGGAGTATCAAAAGATCTTCCCTTCTCGATGACTCAACCAGAACTTCCAAAGAAATCTAAGTGTTTGTTTGATCAACTCAACAATAAACTCGCTAAACCGCACTCTCCCCTAACCAAGCCACTGTTGCCACCTAGGACACTAACCAACCTAAATAGATCAGACCCACTCTTATTCCAATAACTTTTTTTTGCGGTTTGCAGGGTGCAATGTCGAGAATCGACCACCAAAGTCCATGTAACGGGGATCTATTGATGACTCCCAACCAATTAAGGCTTAGGCACCAAGTCATAAGGATCGACCACTAACTCTGTGCTCACCCCTCGACCAATGATTTCAAAACTCCAAAGACCTACAACTTAAAACTTCTTCCATCCACCCATGTAGCTGAGCACTAAGCCTGGGTGGCTCCAAACCAGTCGGGCTTGGTGGCACCGAGCTTTAAAGGCTACATACCCCTCGAACCGTGCTCTGGTTTCAAGGCAAAGCTGCAATTTTCTTCTTTTTCTTTCTTTTTCTTTTCTTTTTCTTTTTCCTTTTTTCTTTTCTTTCTTTTCTTTTCTTTTCTTTTCTTTTTCAATTTCTTTTTTATTTGACACACATTAGCCTTCTATTCATGGGGGCCCTTAACCTATTAAAGGTGGTCAACGAAACTAGGGTAGGCTATTGCAAGGCTTAGGAGGCTAGGCAGTTTTTCAGGTTATTGAAGAAACCTAATGTGCTCGGTGTGTGGTTAGCTAAAGGAATAAGAAAAATGGTCGAAAGCAACAAGAGTTCAATCGATCATCCACTCAACTAGGCATGGAACCAATCTAACATCAATAGAATTGGACAGTGCTTCAATTTTTCAAACTACAGGTTAGGCAAAACACAAAAAAAATGGGTGCAGTTTTTGAAAAAAATAAGTTGTATAGTATAACAGCTTCACGAAAAGGAAAATCAGTAAGCCATTGAACATCACAAAATGGGCTTGCTCAAAATAGTAACAAAAACATAAATGCAAAAGCCACTTCCTTCGCTAACTCTCCCCCCAACCAAATGTCTCATTGTCCGCAATGGGGCTCGGATTGGAAAGTTTGGGAAGGAAGTGTTACCTCCTTGATGAGATGTGATCATTTTTGGATAGGAGACTTCGCAAGCTTTCCATCGACACCTTATTTACTCCGCTTAGCTTTTAAATGAACAAGAAGAAAGAGAGAAAAAAAAGACCAGTTGAGAATTTTTAAAATTACACCTTCATAATAATTTCAAAAGTATTATTTCTGATATATTTGATTCTACACTCTCTTAAGCTTTCCAACGGTATCAAGAACGCCAAAACCGAAGTTCGATGAAAAGTTATGGGCTAAAACAAAATCTGAGGCAAAACATGGGAGAGTAGCGAATATTTTCGCTATGTAGCAAAATTGTTAAGACATAGCGAAAATTTCGCTATAATTGCGAAATTTTTTTTAATAAATAAAATAAAATATTTAATTAAAAAAACAAAAATTTTCTTTTTTGAGAGACAAAATTTTTTTTATGAAAATAAGAATGCAATAATTTAATAAAAAAAAATAGTATATATATGGAGAGATATATATATATATATATATATATATATATATATATATATATTTTATTGTTGGTTACTGTTCCTTACTGTTCATCCTGCCCTTTTTTGTTTCGTTACATAACGAATTTTCGCTATGTAGCGAAATTCTTGAGATGATAGTTTAAAAATTTCGCTTATAATTGCAAAAATTTCCTGCTTCTCCGATCATTCCTACTAATTTTCATTCTGCCTAAAATTGTCACCAAACTACAAAATTTAATACAAGAAAATTAAGAAAATTCCAGAAAAGTGAAAACAAGCTAGAACAAAGATTAATCTTAAAATTAGAGAAAATCTAAAAAGAAAATTAAAAAATCAAAATAAACTAAAATAAATAAAATAAGACAATAAAATGAAAAACAAAAGTGGGGAGACTATGCTCCCCAAACCAATTCCTTAAGCCTGAGGCCGGCCGGGACGAAGTGAGCTAGAAATGTCGTCTGGAACAAATCTAATCCGCACCGAACCATCCATCGGTGGCTATGCGATGTGAGCAAATACATTGTTTTTTATGTAATGGAAAAATTTTGTACAGAGGCCAATATTCTCTAGAAGTTTTGCATGGCAGGCAGTGATGGGTTGGCCTTAGCTTTGGCAAAGAAAAGCCAGAGTTGGGTATGTTTGTGGTGTAGGTAAAATGTACACTTGGTCGTAAGGAGGTTTCCACCGCGCTGGGCTTTGGTGGCTCGGGGCGTGGCACTAGGATTCAATTTCATGGAATTGGTCAAGGGGTAAGCCAAGTTCTTTCCTACTTCTTTCCACGCCTCCTCATTTATGGAAGGAATTTTTCTTCTTCTCTTTGGAAAAACAACAAAGACACATATTTGAGGATTCGCACAACCCTTCGACAATTCAATAAACCTTATAAGCCCCCGGGTGTGGTCGTTGTCGATGACCGCTTCCTCTTACCATGGTGTGTCATTTTGGCACTCTTCCTCCTGTGGACATTGCCGCCGATCGATGAGGTTTCTCAATGGATCTGTGTTGTCCCATTTATGCTCAAAAGTCATTTTTCAAATCCCATCTAATTTCTTTTTTATGTTCAAATCATCCTCATAGTGATACCTTCTGATCAATGGGCATAATCCCCATCTCGCTTCGGCCACAGTCATCCACTATCTAGGTAAGGTCCAAAATGCTTGTTCAATGAGACTGAACTGTGGTAATGAGGTGACTGAGAGCCGTGCTGGCAACATGAGGCCTCAGAGGCACACTGGGAGGTCCCTGGTCTCTGAGAATGTGTGAGTCCCCAACTATGGTCAGGGAAGCACTACATATGGTGAATCTCCATGCATTGGCTTCATAAATTCCTCACGGACCTATATTCATTCGGATTCCTCTCCACAGTTGTCGACTTTGCCATGGTCAGTTTCGTAATCCCTCATGGACACATGTGCACTAGGGTTACCCCCGCTCATTACGCCGACCGTGACCGTCCCTCTTCCATCAGCTCAAATTCAACCTTGATTAAGAAACTCGATCCCACCGAACACGAACCCCCGTAACAAGAACAAAGCAACAAGGAAAACAACCTACCAAAAAGGGGTAAAGTTAGCTAAAACAAAATTAAAACAAACTGAAAACACTAAAAGATATATATACAAGAAAATTCACCAGAACTTGTGATGAGGATCACAAGTGTTCAACAGGTCATCATTCACACTTAGGCACCATCCCCGACAATGACGCCATTTGATTCATGCCAAAGTAGGGGTGTCAGAATCAACAATATTTGTATCCTAATTCTCCTATCACGTGAGGTGCCATCGCAGCGATAACGTGCCCCCAGGGCCCTAACCTCAGGGATGGCTTTTGTACAATGATTTGGCAAAAGGATTCAAAATGGTGAATTTCAATTTGATTTAAGGTTTTGTAAAAACAAAATGTTGTCACATGGGCTAAAACTAAAATTAAAAAATGTAAATGTAACCCTCAAGTGTCAAGCCACTCGGTTTAGGGTTTTGCAACCAACATGTCCCGGGTCTTTCTCACGTTGGGGAGGATGACATATAGTCATTTCCCTAACCGGATCTTACTAGCTTTAAAAACTAAAACTGGATTTCCTTTTCCTTGTAAAACAACATTTATTAAACATTCATGCTTCCAGATAGTGAAAGCGTGCCTCCCTGATCTACCTCGCAGTGATAAATAGAAAGCAACTAATGAATCTTAGTGGATCTAGCACAAAGATCCACCGAACCCCTAAAAGATACAACACCGACCAAAGAAGGCGCATCAAAGGAGTTCTAACCTAGAGTGTGAAATAGGAACAAAAATGAAAATCAATGCCTACGTTAAAAATAGAGGACCGTCAGTTTACCTCAAATCCTAGCCAGCAACCCTCCTCTTCAAGGAGAAAGAGGTCTAGCCAAGCATCCTCCGAGTTGTCATCCTCAGAGGAGTGTTTGGTAGCCGAGAAAGGGAGAGAAAATGAAAGAAATGGAAAAAGGAGGAAGCAAAGAAATAAACTCACGCCCACCGTCTATTGCCAAAAGTTAAGTGATTGCAAGTTTGTACAGACTGAGGCTTATATAGGTGCTCAGTGTATATGAAATTACAAAAAAAAACTAAAACTAAAAGCTATTACAAGGACAAAATGGGAAGAAACAAAAAATTGTAATAAAAACAACAAAAACATGAAATAGCAGAGAACAGATGAACAAAGGTTGACTAGTGAATGCATAGCTCTGATAAGTACTGTAGTGGATGTGCAGGAGTAATTTCTAAATCAATTTTGGTTGTGCTCCATTTTGTTGCATTTTCATTCTTCTTTCCTTCTCGGGTCTCCGATCCGCAATACCGAAGTTTGACTCGAATTCTTCAGGCTTGGATCGACTCAACAATTCTCGGCATAAATAGCTTTACAAAACTACAAATTAGCCAATAAAATGCGATCGTAGGAATAGTAGGGACCTAATGTGCAAATCGGAAAGATTAGGAATGATTAGTACACAAACACTCAAAACCTATAATAAATAGGGTTCAAAATAGCACTTTTTGAGCACTAATCAAATTGTAATTGATTTATTAAAAATATATATATATATATAGATATGTATTGTACTGCATTGGTCATTGACAATTATACAAAAGCATTATTTTATAAATATTGCATATGTCGATTTAAAATGAAATGAAGAGAGAATTTCCATAGAACCACTAAGCATGAAAATGCTTAGCGCGTTGTTTTTGTCATCGCACAGGTACCGAGTAGAAAGTAGCAGACCAAAGATCGGTCAGCACCTGAGTCACCTGGGCTACAAACAGAGCAGAGTATAAGAATGCTCATTCCATGCATATCATTCCATTCATGATATTTGTAACTATTTTGCATTGAATTAATGGATAAAGTCTTCATGAGAAGAATATAGTTTTGGCTTATTTTGTTTTGGATATTCATGGAATGTGTTTTAAAGAGAGGTGAACTCTAAGAATATCATTTTGTAAATGTATTTGAAAAGGCATGGAATGCCTATTTGTATAAATGTGTTATTCAAGAACAATTATGGACCCTATTTGAATTAAGGAATGTATATATATTCTTTTATGTCAAATAATATGTTTAGGTTATGATATCATATACCCATAAATAATTATGTTTTAAATAAATATTAATTATTCATATTAGAAATGGGTATAAGAAATGTGTTTAAATGAACAGGTCTTTAAAAGGTAAAAGAGCACTACACTTACATGGTATTAGAGCCTAGGTTTAGGTTGTTCTACAAAATGATTTTGAAATTTTTTATGACATGCATTGCATTTGCATATAAAGGATGACGTGACTCTGATGCGGCTCTTGTTGGTCTTAATAAGTCAAGTATGGATAGTTCAGGACCCCATAGGGTCAGAGGTGACTTAGGAAGTCGCCCAAATAGTCTTGCTAGTGTGAATGGTGGGTAAGCATCCCATGCTCCACCGATGAACGACCAAGGTCAAGCGACAAGAGGTGTTATGGATATCCTCCAGATGATAGCTCAAGCACTGCAACCGACTGCAGTTGTTCCTTAGTGGTTAGCCATAAAGAGAATGGCAAAGTATCGACCCATGGATTTCCTTAGGAAGAAAGATGATGAGCCTTCCATGGCGGGAAAATTGGCTCGAAAGAACCTGAAAGAATGCTGCGGCAAATGCATTGCACACCAGAGGAGAACTTAGAGTGTGCGACTTCTTGACTACAGGATGAGGCTTATCAGTGGTGGATTTCCATGACTAGGACCGCATCACTGGAGGGTATTACATGGGAGTTCTTCCTGACATAATTTAGGAAGCAATATGTGGGCTGCATTTATTTGAGAAATATGAGACGAGAGTTTCATAATATGAAGCAAAGACAAATGAGTGTGACAGAATATCAGAGGGAATTCACTTGGTTGAGTAAGTATGCTTCCGAAATGCTAGTTACTAAAGAAAAGAAGTGTCGTAAGTTTGAAGATGGCCTCAATGATTATATTCGGGCCTATGTCACAGGTTTTTTCCATGATGACTTTTCTAAGATTGTGCATGTGCCTTGAATGTAGAAATAGTGAAGAAGGAAGAGTATGAAAGAAAAGAAAGAAGATAGGGTAAGAAAACCCCGGCCAGTCAAGTTCTTATCAACACCAAAGTAAGAAATTCAGAGGACCACAGGGTTCTAATCCACCTACAACACAAGGACCAACTCAGATTACCGTAGTAAGACTATTCTACCGGCACCGTCAGTTGCTAATGCATTAGGAGGTTCTTCAAGAGGGTCAACTCCTCCTTATTGCACACACTATGGGAGGAGACATAAAGGAGTGCTGGCACCACAGGGTCCCGGTTTGGTCTCAGGATCCAATGAGCACAAGATAAAAGATTACCCTAGAGCCCGTTCCTTCACATCACCCCGGACTGGGGGTACAGTTTCAACAATACAGAAGAGCAACAAGGACAATAAGAGTATTGCATCACCAAGTGCACCGAGACAAGCGACACAGAATATAGGTAGACAGGATGCTCGTGCTCCAGCTAGAGCATATGCAATGAAGGTAGTGGAAAACAAAGATGCACCAGATGTGATAGTTGGTAACTTCTATATCTTTGAGGCTATTGTACATGCATTAATAGACCTGGTGTTCAACCCATTTACATTTTTATCGGCCCGAGTTTAGGTAGTTTACCAAAGAGTGAAGCCGAGTATGATATCTTAGTGACAAATCCACTTGGGCATAGTGTCATTGTGAATAAAGTTTATAGAGATTGCCCCATTAGAATACAAGAGTATGAGTTTCCAAGAGACTTGATCGAGTTATCATTCAGAGAGTTTGATGTAATATTGGGGACGGATTGGTTGTCCCGACACCAAGTGGTGTTGATTATAGAATGAAGAGAGTGACCTTAAGGACACCGAGTGGAGAGGAAGTGACTTTTATCGGCGAGAGGTCGAACCACCTCTCTAATGTAATATCTCCACGCCACGTTAGCACGATGGTCTCAAAGGGAGGAAGCCTACTGTATATGATAGATATAGTGCATGATTTAGTCATCAGATATCTCGCAATTAGTGACTATCTGGATGTGTTTCCAGAGAAGTTGCCAAGATTGCCTCCACAGAGAGATTGAGTTTGCAATTGACGTTGTTCCGGGTGCCACTCTAACATCCATTACACCGTATAGAATGGCTCCAATGGAATTAAAAGAATTGAAGCTTCAATTGCAAGAATTGTTAGAGAAAGGATTTATTTGTCAGAGTGTATCACCATGGGGAGCTCCAGTGCTCTTTGTCATAAAGAAGATATATGTTTATTGCAAAGATTATGAAAAACTGTAACAAGATAGACAAATGTAGAACATATTGAGCAACAAGATTGATGACTTATCAACTGAATTGAAAGGCGCAAGTGTCTTTTTCGAAGATTGACTTGCTATCCGGTATCAACAATTGAGGATTAAGCATGGGCGGAATGTGCATAAGACGACATTCGTAATGCCATATGACATTATGAGTCTTGTGACGTTATTTAAGGATAAATGCCCCTGTTCGCCAAGGATCCAATGAATCATTTTTTTCTGAACCCAGACGTGGATCAGCTTAGTGTTCATAGACGACATTCTTGTGTATTCAAAAGATCGGGAAAATCATGACACGCACCTACGGGTAGTATTAGAGACTTTGAGAAAAGAGCATTTGTATGCGAAACTGAGCAAGTGTGAGTTTGGTTTAATGAAGTGTCCTTTCTTAGACACCTTATATTAGAAGAAGATCCAAGGAAGATAGAGGTGATCATTGAATGGAAACCACCGAGAAATGTCACGGAAGTGCGTAGTTTCCTGGGATTAGCAGGTTACTATAGAAGGTTCGTTAAGGGGTTTTCGATGATCGCGACTTCGGTGACAAGATTGCTCCAGAAAAATGTAAAGTTTGAGTGGAGTGAAAAGTTCCAAGTAAGTTTTGATAAGTTGAAAGCGTTCTTAACCGAGGTATCGGTTCTTACTCAACCAACCTACGGTAAAGAATATGTGATATTTAGCGATGCGTCGTTAAATGGACTCGAATGTGTCCTTATGTAAACGGGTAAGGTGGTATATTATGCTTCAAGACAATTGAAGTCGCATGAAAAGAACTACCCTACGCATGATTTGGAATTGGCCGCAATTGTGTTTGCGTTGAAAATATGGAGACATTACCTTTACGGGGAAAAGTGTTTCATCTACACCGATCACAAGAGTCTTAAGTATTTACCTCGCAAAGAGAGCTTAACTTGAGACAACATAGATGGATGGAATTGGTCAAGGATTATGATTGTGTGATTGACTATCATCTTGGGAAGGCCAATGTAGTAGCAAATGCCTTGAGTAGAAAGTCAGTACAAATGCTTCGAGAGTTGAATGCTCATTTGTCACTATCAGACGACGATGCAATAGTAGTAGAAATAGTAGCAAAACCAGATTTGAAGAACCATAATAGAGCAAACAAAAAAGAACAGATAAGAAAATTCTACCATAGTGAGCCAAATCGGAGAGGGAAAAGAAACCGAGTTTTCAATGAAGATGGATCCTTGTGATGAGAAGATCGGGTTTAAAACAAGATGAAGGAATCATTGTTACCTTTAAGAGACACATAGTAGATCTTTTTTGCTATGCATCCAGTAGCACAAAGATGTATCAAGATTTAAAGGTTTCAGATCGTGGTTCCTGGGAATGGAGCAGATGTTTTAGATTTCGGTGGACCGCGTTTAGTGTGTCAAAAGTGAAGGCAGCATTAACTTCGGATTGCGTACCATCGTAATACCTGAGGGAAAATGTAATCAAAACCCAACATGATTTCAGGTTGGATTATTTATATTGAATGGTACAAAGCATGACTCGCTTTAGGTCGAAGAGACCGATTGGACTAAGTCGCCACTTCCTACCATGAGAACAAACTATTCGCTTGATAAGCTAGCATAGCTGTACATCAAGAAAATAGTTTGGTTGCATGGGATTCCAATATCCATTATTTCAGAAGGAGATCCGAGGTTTACCTCGAGATTTTGGGGAAAATTGCAAAAGGCTTTAGGCACTAACCAATTTCTCAAAGACGCTCCACCCATAGAAGGATGGAAATCGAAGAGTAATTCGTATTCGGAAGACAAGCCAAGGAGTTATGTAGATCGACTATGAGGTGGGAAGGGGATGCACACACTGCTTAGTTGAATTTAGGTACAATAGCCTAACTCGAATATTGGAATGATGCCCATTGGTGGCTTGCTATAAGAAACATAGAAAACACCATTGTGTTGGACGAAATTGAGGGAAAAGAAAGTGATTGGCCCCAACTTGATATATTCAACCCGGAATTTACCCAAGTGTAAAGGGAAAATATGGAATTTGTAAAATGAGGACCTAAGGACTAAAAATAGAATAAGTTTAAATGCTAATGTGAGTTAAATGAAGTGAAATAGAAGACTTAAATGTAAAAAAAAAATGAGAAATGGGACTTATGTTGAAAGCCAAATAATAGGAAGCCAAACAAGGCCTTAACCATTGATTCGTTTCAAATTCAGGTAGGTGTTTGGAATCAACAAAATTTATAACCTAGATTCTTAACATCGACATGTAGCAAAGCTATCGGCAAAGATAAGGCTCTGTGGTCGAACACAAGATGTTTCTTCATTATATAGGGGCCATAGCAATGAAACATTGCTTTCCGGATTAAAAGGGTGTGGAAAACAGTGTGTGAATGGTTGCAAAGCCAAAACACCAGCAAAATTAAAAGAGAACCTGGAGTTCTCATTAATAAGCCAAGTGCTCTATGTTAAATCAACATGTCTTCTGCTCAGGTCTCAATGGAGCATGACATATAGTCATCTCTCAACCGGATCTTCTTTTAGCTTTAAATCAAACCCTAATAGCTACTTTGTTGAGAGATAGCATTTATTAGGTAAATGTCCCTTTAGTCATGGAAAACATCTCAAAACTTAAATTTAATGACATCAATAGAGAGCCACCATCCGAAAGCCTCAATGGATCTAATAAAAGTATCCATTGAACCCAATAAGCTTGCCAAATACAAATTAAAGGGAGCATGCTTAAGAGATTTTAACCTCAGTGAAATGCAGGGGCACAAATACCCTAAAATACAAACATGAAAAACATGAGACATGCAGCTAAACCTAAAAACAACACCCAGTGGCCTTCCCCTTCAAGGATCAGATATTAGCTGCCATCCCTTGATTTGTCATCATCAAGGGGTGTTTGGCAACCAAGAAAAATGAAAGAAAGTGAAGGGAGAAGAAGAGAAAATCATCAAACATCATAAAGCCGCGCTGACCACGACAACGATTTGATGTTTTTTTACAAGCAATATTGAGTTGTATATGAGGTCAAAGAAAGAGAAACATAAACAGTTAAAGAATCAAAATTATATAAGGGCAAACTAGTATTAAACCACCAGATCAAAAAGCAGTCATGAGAGGTGAGTCACAGAGAGGGTGTTAGCAACCCGCGGTGGCCCCGTAGTGGTGCGAAATTCACACCTCAGCAAATTGCAAGGCATCTAAAAATTCACACCCATGCAATTTTGCAAGGTGCGAAATTCTCGCAGCCGCGAATTTAAAAGTTGCCAAATTTGTAAACTCTAAAATTTTGCTAGATTGCTCCTTCAATCTTTCAATAAATTTGTTCCAAATTCCTCCGAAGTTAATCATGAGCCTTCGACCATTTAAGGCTCAACAACAAGTCAATGGAGAAATGTGATATTTTAATCCCAAATCATCAAATAGCTACAAAATGTAATCAGTAGCAAAACCGGGACCCTAATGCAACAATTGGGTTATTGAAGTTGATTAGTACACAAAAAGTGTATAAAACCTATGATAAATAAGGCTCAATATTGCACTATTTGGGTATTAATCACTCCCCCCAACCGAGATATTGCTAGTCCCTTAGCAATGATAACAAGAAGGTAGATCATGGAGGAAAACAGCCACAAAATAAATGTTCACTAAAGGTGATTAATTCATGTCTAACCTTTTAGTATGATGAATCGACTCAGATAAGAACCATGTTATAACAACCATACAGAATAAGTTTCAAAGATTAATTCCGGCGAACTGCACTCATCACCAAACTCTAAGTGTTTTTTTGAATGATCGGGCTTAACCAATAAGCCGCAAAACTACCTCCCCCAACCAACCGCAAACCTTAGACATGCCGATCACCTAAATAGATTCAGTCTCACTTATTTCACTTACTGCATTGTAGTGTAATGTCAAAATTCACTTCACTGGAAAACCACAGTAGTGGGGATCCACCAATGACTCCCCAACCAACTAAGGTTTAGGGCATTAAGTCAAAAGGATCTTTCAACCACAAACTCTATTGTGTTTCAATTCCGACTCAATAATTTCGAACTAAAGACCTGCTAACTCGCTAAACTCCACCTATCCACCCGTGATAGCGAGCACTAAGTCGGTGACTCCCAACCAGTTGGGCTTAGCACCGTTTCTGAAAGGCTTTCGCCATATACCCCTCGGACCGTACTGGGGTTTTAAGGCAAAGTGTTGCGGCTTTACTTAACTATTTTCTTTTTCTTTTTCTTTTCCTTTCAACACACATCGCCTTCAAACATATATGAACTCAACTATTAAGAGCCACTCAATCACAAAGGTCTTGTAAAGTAAAAAGGAGAAAGCAATTTTTAACCCCTGAAGAAAACTAATGTGAATTGTGTGTGGTTAGAGACTTGTGGAAGACAAGGAGACTTACAAGGGACACTGCTGATCTCCACTCAAAATCATCATGCATGGAACCATTCTAAGATTTGGTACATGGCAAAGGCTTCAATTCTTCAATTTGGCTGTGAAAGGCAAGATCACAACTATAGGGTCAAATGAGATGCAAAAGTATAAGATTTAACATATATATCATGCAATTTATATTAAAATTCTTGATTCCTTGCAACATAAATAAATAAAGAAGCTTCCATATAAACACAAAAAGGGCTATTGGTGGGTACGAAGCATAAGTAAACTAACATCAAAGTATAAACATCACTTCCACCACTAATCATCCAAATAACGTTCAGAGTTAGTTATGGGGCGGTGTCTCCCAATCAAGGCTGAAGACTATCCTCACCGGGCAGCCGAGGAGTCGCTTCGGGAGAAGTGGTTGATGTCACGCAGGCGCTGTAATACATCCGCAGTGGAAGCCGTAGGGCCGGTGGTGGAGGTGCTGATCCGATCTAAGGGGGGACAACTGAAGACTGAGCAGGGTCTTGAGGAGAGCTAGTAGGGAGGCCCAGGTGGCTCTCTATCCGTATGATGCTGGCCTGGATCTGAGCTATAGAAGCCTCGGTGTGGGTCATCCTCTCTACTAGAGCGGCTCGTGGGTAGCCGAAAAAGAAGCCGAGGGCTGAGAATGTGGACTGCCTCTATATACAGGAGCAGGAAGTCCCTGTATGAGGTAATATACTGCGAGGTCGGCGTGGAGGTGCTCGCCCCGCTATATCGCATCGAATCAGGCATGGAGTCAAGTCTGTGGAGGTAGAGGGCACGAAGCCTCGTGGTACTCAAGCCGGAGCTACTAGAGGAGGGCCGTGGAGCCGAAGAGACTGAGGGGATATCGTGAAACTAGGGTCGAGGCCCCCAAAGATGTTCAATATAGGATAAGTCCCGACTTGCGACTATCATCATCATCCGCTCGCCCGTTTCAACCCCGAGGAGGAAGGTAAAGCCCGAGGCCCGCCCACCATCGTCATCGGTAAGGATGGTCTGCCGCCGGCTGCTCTATACGCAGGGCTCACGGAACCCGATATGCTCAAGCACCGCCATAATAGACGGTGAACAGTATAGGCCGACCGAAGCCGGCGTACTGACCAAGTGGGACCCTATCCTTGAAATGGAATAATGAGGTTATAATCAACTCTGTCGGGCTGAACCAAAATCCCTCTGAAATACGATACAACACCACTAAGATATTCCTCTCCGCATCAGAGGCCAAGTGGAAACATATTAGACCTCAAAACGTGGTCTATCGGGTTATTACGCTGCTGGGCTGCGGCGCCGCACAATACCGACCCACCAAGAGCATCCATAGAGAGGAGCTCAATTCATCTCCCCGTCGGCGACAAATTATCGAGAACCACGCATCGCCAAGTAACTAATCGCGCGCATGGAGGGCTATCGGTGGATCGGAGGCCCGGTATCCCCGCCCACTGTCAATAGAGAAATGAAGACCAGTTAGGTTCGCCTCTCGCCGGGATGTCATCGTGTGATAGAACTCGATGACGACCCGAGGATAGTAATACTGATGCGGCACCATAAATGGCTCCAAATGGTATCGCTGTATGCGGAGCATGGAATCTCGGAGCCCCGGGTCCGCGGCAAAGGCCGGGAGATCATAGTACAACTCCCCATGAAAATCTTCGATCTCAGCCACATTCCCTGGATGGGGTCAGAGGGGGAAGTAAGGTCGCCCCGATGATGGACCCTGAGATGTGTCCGGGGGCTCTCGCAACACCTCGATAAGGTGGAGAGGGCGGGCCCTAGATCTCGATGACGAGTGACTCGGCCTGATGTCCGTGCCCTCTTGGTCGACGGGCCCTCCGGTTGGCCCGGACGCATGAGTCGGCAGGTGGGCCCGACTGAGCATGACATCTCCTCTAGGCAAACACGAGAGAACCTCAACATCACCAGCGTAGGGCACCGGCAGCAGGGGCGTAGTGGGGCGACAAATAGGCCCCAGGGTCGGCGCCACGCGCCGGCCGAGGGCCGGCGGCAGAGGAGGGGCCGGCGCCTACTATGTCGGCAGCAGGGGGCCCTACGGCAATAGAAGAGGGGCCGGGTAGAGGGAGACAGGCCCTGGAGCACCCGCGGCCTAAAAGTGTTGGCTCCTCTCGTCTTTGCCATCTCCGAACCTGAAAAAGAGCAGCTAGAGAAGAAGAGTTGAAATTTTCTGAAACTGGAAGGAGGATTTGTAAGGCGAAAATGAAATGGAACCAGGTTTATAAAGGGGAGTAGGGGTAGGTGGGAAGATGAAGGAATTAATGGCTTTTATGACCATTAATTTGGATGGCTCAAAAGATTAGAAAAATTAATTTCAGGTGAGCCAAACGGAGAGTTGCAGGAAACAAAGAGGCTGCGTGAGATAGCAAGATGAACAACACTGCGACTTAGCTGCGACTTTTTTGCCAGATTCGAAATTTCGCAGTTGCGAAATTTCGCTCACAAATTTCAAAACTCTCGGTGTAAAATTTGACTCTCCCTGGAACACCTGTAACAAAACAAGACCAAAAATTATAAGAAATTAAGCTAGAAAAATAAGAAAATTTACAAACTTTTGGTACTAAAGGGCTTTAATGATAAGCCTAAACTAAAAATTGAAATAAAACAAAACATAAATATAACTAAAATTTGGAGTGGTTTCCAAGTTCCCGTAGAATCCACTTCGTAATGCCGATAAGAGGCCCTATGGGATCATGGAGAGAGGGCCCTTCCAAGCTGCAAGAGGCTGGTACGAACCCAACTTCGCTCCTTATTGTCGCATTATGTCAGTTCGGGTGGTGCCGGTGGTAGGAAAGATGGGGAGGTTTGATCGATGATGCGCGACCCTTCATCAACTCCGCTTCTGGTTCTCAATTAATTCTTTTGCAGCTTATGATCGGGTTGCTCTCCTTCACTTGTGCCACCGCGCACTTCTTCTCGACTTCAGCTCCGTCCTCACCGCTTATCCCTGCCATTACTCCGATGAAAATGTTGAGCTCCAAAGTCATGTTGCCAGCAGAGGCGTATAACCGATCTCCGCGGCACGCTTGGATTATAGCACAATGCACAAAATGGTCCCCAAGCATAATGGGCACTTATGTTTCCACAATGGCTCAGACAAGAACCACAAAATCCACCGATAATAGAACATTTTAATCTTCACCAATACATCCTCAACTATCCCTTTGGTATTTTCATCGATCGATCTCATGATAAGAGTGATATCGGGTAGTTTGGGGCCCCAAACCCAACTCGCTTGTACATTGAGGCATGGCAAGAGGCTGACATCGTTCCAAATCCAGCCAGCGCCTTTGTTCATACAGTCCCTCCAATGTTGACTCGAGATGTGGTGGGGGATCTCGGATTCAGACTTCAACAAGGTTTTGTACTCGGATGATGTAGCTAACTTGTTCAAATGTGAAGGCCTTCTTATTAATGCCCAATCCCTTTTTGACAGTGCACAAGTCCTTTAGGAATTTAGCATAAGTTGGAACCTGTCTGATCATATCAAGCAACGAGATGTTCAACTTGACCTGCCTTAGCACTTCAAGGATGCCTTCTTGCTTACATTTCTTTCATTTCCTGTCAGGGGAAATCGGGGGAGCGGGGGCGGCATGCTTCTTTCATCGAGCCCTTCTCGATGATTTCATGTGGTTCCAGCTCCCTCTCCTTCTATTCTCTGTTTTTCCTACTGTGCTTGACAAAGGTCGTCAATTTCCTTACCACCCTTAAAGTGATAATGGCTCGACTTCATCCATTTTAGTGCAGCTCGTTGAGAAGTTTAATTCATGCACTCGATCATGTTATCCGGATGGGAAACCTCCCCTTTCTCCCGCATTGGCTGTCTGCACACCATGCATTTAGGATCGCATGGTATCAATTTTTGACAGTTTTTGCGAGCCCTTCAATCCTTTTCTTTGTCAATAGAGCTTTCTCAATCTTTTCTATTCTTTCGTGCATTTCAAGCAATGATAGTTTTCCTGGTCTCTATAAAATTCCTACCACCTTGCTCAAATTACGATAACTCGCTTCCACAGGAAGAAGTCGTGGTCAGCCGCCGAGAAGCTGATCCATACCGTTGTCGATGCCCTCGTGGGACATGATACAGGGGTTTAGCCACAGCCACTCAAGTGGTTCTTCCAATTGGGGCAGGCGATACACACTGGCATCACTGTGGCTCCATTCGCCCACAACACTCGCACTTTCAACCATTAAATCCCTTACTATGGGAAATTGGACAATGCCCTTGATGACCTAAGAGATTGGCAATTAAAGCATGGTTTGCTAGGCATAGCTGCCCCACCCACGCCCACCTCCCGGTGGCTTCTCCGCTTCAGCGCTCCAATCCTCTGAAAGTGATGCCTTGGGCCTGCTCCACTTCCTCCGTCGCTGCATAAATGCTCTCCTCAGTTTGCTTGCCATCCTTTCTACTCCTCCCTCGGGGTTTGGCCTATCCCATCCTCGAAGTTTCGCCATCGTGAGTTCAAAAAGTCCATGGCTTCAATATCGCATTTTTGGCAAGAAAAGTCCTCCACACATGGTCTCCGTGAGCGGTTTCACAGTGACATCCCACCGAGAAAATGGTTCACCAACATCCATGTATCAAAGCCATGATGAGGGCATAATCATGGTCTTGGGATACCTTTCCCAAGATCGATAAAATCTCTCACCGTCAAGGAGCTGCAAAGGCATAGATCTTCCTCTTCGTGCTGTCGGGTCTTATGAGCACCAAAAACTTCTTCGTGAATTCCCCGTCGCAGCCTCAGCCCCGCCCTGATGGTCCTCGTCTTAGTGGTTAAGCCAAATCTCGCTTTATCCTTGAGGGTCAAAGGGAAGGCTTTTGATTAGTGCCCAAAAAGTTCAATTTTGAACCCTATTCAGGATAGGTTTTGGGTGCTTTTTGCCCACTAATCATATCAATTAAGCCAATTGATGTGTGCAGGTCCACTTAGTTCCACTAATGCCGTTTCGAGCTTGTTTTTGGTTATTTTGCAGGTTTTTGAGTACCTCGGTCATTTAGTTCAAGTCTCGACAAAGATATACCACGTTTGAGAACTGCAGATCATCAAAACAATTCACATAATGAATGGTAACCACAAGAAGAAGTGCAAAAGTGATAAAAGGATGCTGGATCAAGGTAATTTTATCATGGTCATGGAAATTTGCAGATCAAGAAAATTTTTAACTGATAAGAATCAACCTTGTTAATCTAGGGAAAATTTATTAATAAATTTTCACATGATCATAAAATCACCATGTCTTATAGAGAATTAACCCAATTCTCAGATCCTGATGATATTCTTTTCAGTTTAATAAAATTTTCGTTTATTAGCTTAACATCACTGATGCTTTCTAAATTTCACTCACTATCTCTGAATTTCATTATTAGCTAATTTAATAGGCTAATAACTGTCCCTCCCATAGCTAAAAATGGTCATTCTCAAGTGATTTTTGTGAATTAATCTCAAACTGAATTGCCAGTTTGCACACCACCGTCCTTTTGTAGTCATATTTAGCATTCTCTATTTCACACTTTTAAGATCATAGAACTCATATAATTTTGTAACCCACACTGCTAAGATTCAATAGAAAATCGGCGCTTCATTTTAGTCACCATTCCTTCTCTTCTTTCATTTACCACAAACACCCTTTGATGATGACAACTATGATGTTTCAATATCACTTGAAGACAGGTTGCTAGCTTGGTCTGCCATCAAGTAGTTGGTCCTCTCTTTGTTTTAAACGATACAGGTACCAGATATAGTTCCTTACCTTCCTAAACTAGAAGGTTTTGTTCGCAGATTGAATGTTGTCTTTATCAATACTTTACGCTAGGTCACAGTTACAATTTAATGCTAGATGTACCATATCTTAGATGCCAATAATGTTTTTACTGAAATGAGTTTAATAGGTTTGAACTACTTAATCTAAATGTTGAGGTATCAGTTTTGACCAATAGAGCAATCTCAATGGTTAGTTTAGAAGTAACAAAGATCCATTTGGCTGACTTAGGGTCATTTCTAGTTCTAATTACAGGAAAGAACTTACACACTTGACATTCCATGTTATCAAGTTAGTGACCCCAAGTTTCAAGGTTACCATTTACACTTCACTTAGCACACAAGAATAAAGAAGCAAACAATCCTCACTTTGAACCGCAAATCAAAACTTAAAATCGTAACTAGAAGCCTTCAAAACAATTTTTTAAATACTAATGTGAATCATCGGTGGGAGAAAACTCATCCTCAGAAAACCAATTTGATCACATGATCAGCCTGACTTAATGCAGAGATAAACAGAGAAACAAATTTTGCTGATTCACCCCACCTCACTGTGAATGACCAAATGATGTCATGTTTGATAAAAGCCAAACCATTGATGATGAGTTGAAGGGTAATAAAATCCTCATTACAAGTGAGTGACTTTGTGACCTTTTGAATTTAATGTTTAACTCAAGTTTTCAAATAAAATTTTGACAGTTACACTGACTGCTTTTGTTTTCTACACTGCACTTTTCTTTACTGAATTAACACAACTTTCAAGCTACATGCTCATTGGGTTCAGTCTGTAATGTGTTTATGCACCTGATCACATATCTGTAGATCATAGAGGATAAACAATCATATGTTGTAAATCACAAAATATTAATAAGATCCTTCACCAGAAACAACAAAGTCAATATACCTCCATGAACTGAATAAGATGATGTCTTGGTAATAGATCATACACCTCCTGAGTTAGTATGCCCTTCCTGGGAATTACTGCACTTCCCCACAGATAAAGTAGAGACCCTCACTAGTGGCCCTGCTCCACTTTTCACTCTGAGGAGAACTGAACCACACTCATATATGACTGATATGTGCACCACTTGGCTGAAGAACTAACAATGGAGTTGTCAAGCCGAAGGTACTTCATTGAATCATGACAGTCAAAACAGGCTCAACTCATTGAGTCTGAACCAATAAACTCAACATCTCAAGCGAATTTTGAAGAAATTCTTCAAAGGCAATGTGATCGCCAAGAGAAAAAGACTGGGCATCTGCACTGCTTTGTAGAGTGACAATGAGTACCTGATCTAAATATTGGGAGATTCAATGCATCACTACGTCACCACACATGGTCTACACCGGATGTTAAGAATTACTTTCACTTAGTCTCATAAATAAACATGTTAGAAACCATGTGAGTGATTTTATAAAAACCCGACAGCCAAAGACTCTTTTGTTGTGTGTACGAGTCTTCACAAATGGTTTATTTCAAACCAGTGAGGGAGGTAAATGAAAGGTCGCAGGCCGGTATGGGAGAGACTTAACACACTTCTAGAATAAAAATGAAGTGCAATCTCAACCAATAGAAGAGAGATGAATGCACCATTCAAGGCAGTAAAGACTCAAAATCCAGATAAGCTAATCATGCACCAATAACCATCGCCACTCAAGAACAGATCCTGTAGGTCTCTAAGAAGATTTTAGATGTTTGAAGATGTAAATGTATCAGAATAATGAGGTCACAAACTATACGCCATATGGTAATATCAACTAATTGAGAATCACCCTAACTTCCAGAACCTAATCTCTCACACAAGTTTCAAAGAACCATAGCTGTTCTGACTGAATCATGGTCAACATCATCCATTTCTTCATTAAAATGGTTATGACTTAATTATAAAGGTGTTCTCAGGGTATTTAAAGATCTAATGCACCGCATTAAAAGATCGATAATTTAGAGAGAACAATTAATAAGATAATAATTTATTTTGAGCCATCTTAATCAAAAATACAATTGTAGTATTCGAATCACAAAGATCTATCAATATTCTATGTATGAAAGAGAGAGGAAGTTCCTTCCAAAGATTGTTAAACCAAAGATACGAGGTGTCACCTGAGCAATCAGAATGATGAGTCACGCTGAGAACGACTCTGAGATGGAAAGAATGACTGTTTAACGTTTGACTTTGGTAGAAACAAAAAGTTGAGTAAGAATCGAGCCAACAATATTCGGGAAGGAGACTCACTGAAGCACCTATGCCACGATTTCCTGCACTAAGAGATGAAAGTATCCAACAGGTGCACCTAAGTCTCCAAAGAAGGTCAATATACCTTTTGATTATCATCAAACAAGTCCTCTGCCATGTGTTTTAAGATTCTATAATCAAAAGAAGATTTGGCATTTATTAAAAGCCTCTCAACTGAGTAAGAAAGAGAATCAAAGGTTATCTCATGAATGATATGATCCAAAGATCTCTTACAATTTTTAAATTTCTTCGAATGAGATTGGTGATAAAATGTTTCACTTGGGTTGATAGAACCACTGCCACACCAAAAGGGTTAGTTTGAGAGTTAACGCCACTAACCATCACTCATCACTGGCTTACCTTATCGTAAAGATCCCATGATAGCTGAGATGTTGTTGATAGATAATTCACTATCCAGACTTGTAGTGCCGAGACCGAGCCACAGTGCAATGCTCAACTAATCATGCCAATCATCTGTAGAAGACCATTTCTGCCACTGAATGTAACGATCGAACGTCAATATATCCATGCTCACATCGCAACATGATACTGGTTATCTTCTTTCTCATTGTCACAAAATCACTGATGAAACGGAAGGAAATGATAGTTCTGTTCAATAACATAATGTAATCAACATCCAAGAATCAGAAACAATTTAAACCATATAAGAGATGCTTGTATCATACATCGAGGGGCACCTGGTGTGAATCACTGGTCAAGCCAGAATCAACAAAGGTTAAAAGCAACCACGGAAATTGAAACATCATACTTAATGGCCAAGCAGAGCTCCCTTCTGTCTTCCATGAGTAATCATAATTTATTAGTCAGTAGTTCTTCAAAACCCAACGCGTCTTCAACAATTTTAGTTTTACTTGACTCAAACACTCAACAATCAATATTCTTATGTTCCATCTAGCAGCTTCTTTAAGTAATTTGTCTAACTCAGACATTTTTACAGATTAAAACTGCAACATATCTTTAAAACAGATAATTTACTTGAACTAATATTAACTTTAATGGTAAATCATTCATGAAAAGTGTAAGATTTCACAAGGAATATTTAACTCCACACTGTGTGATCTGTCTACTGCAAATGATAAAACTAATATGAGGGGGTGTTTATCTCACTCATCCCTCCTCCCACCTGCTGTAGATTCAGATTTACCCCACTGTACTCTGCTCACCCATCACACTTTGGTACTTCCTCCCATGTCATCCATGTATGAATTGCCTCTCACTGATCAAGATCAAGAACCACAACCAGTCTGCTGAGAGTCACTTACTGCTGAGTCACTCACACACATACTGTCAGCCACTGCTGTCTTCAAGATTAGCTCATGATTTATGGGTCGCTCCGCCCTGACTTGAACTCCAGTCACTGGTCCCACCTCAGGTTTGTCAAACTGGCCTGACCCACAGACAGTCACCCAAAGCCTGAACTTGTTTACTCACACCGCCACCAGAGCTGCCCAGCACACTCCATCTGGGTGGCTCACCTCCAATGCTTTGAACGCCTTGCCTCATTGACTGCCAAATGAGCCTGCCTCTATCCTTTCCCCATCAGCAGTAATCCAGATTTGTGAGGTGGTCCCGCTTCAGCCTCATCAAACTGATCTCTCCATGGATATGCACCCCAGATTAGCTCCATCGCCCACCCAGAGTTTGCACCTGAGGCACCTTCTGAGAGCTCCCAAGATCGCAGATATTGACTTATAGAACTCAAGCCCTTCACTGCCAGAGAGATTCCAGATAACAGCCTTCCAAACCGCCCATTTGACCAGATTACCATCGTACGCCTGTGTTCACGATCGCAATTTCGTCAGTGGTTTATACAATTTGCCGCCTCACATCGCCAGCTATGATCAGGAGGCTCTTATCTCATCAT
Source organism: Tetrastigma voinierianum (assembly GCA_016808115.1). Lineage (NCBI taxonomy): Eukaryota > Viridiplantae > Streptophyta > Magnoliopsida > Vitales > Vitaceae > Tetrastigma > Tetrastigma voinierianum. The sequence goes on from JAEQBH010006469.1 coordinate 172,139, forward strand.
CCATCTTGAACAGACTGTTTTATGATTTCATTGTTTCTGATTACACTGCCCTGCACTATAATTCAACTTCAGATTCAGGACTCAGATGGATCCTGACTGAGCATTACCCTCTACTATTAATTATACGCCTATATGTCATTACTCTGGTAGTTCAAGGCCATCATTCATGAACTCCCGGATTTAACCCGCTGATCTCATTTGTACATTTAACATCGCCACGGTCTTCGAGCAATGATATTTTGTTTATTATGTCATCACTGTATGTTAATTAGAGGTTATCTGACGGGTCTCACCCACATAATGAGACATCCATCTGTTTGAGATTACCAACATTGGACTTATTATTCTGTAGCCCCACTGTGATGCCTTCATCTATCACCCGGGTCATACTTGTAAAAATTCTTCCCGCTTCTGCAATTAATATTGTTAGGGTGCCATCCCAGCCTCGCACTTGATCCTTAGGCCCCGTTCCAACTTCTCCGAAGTCATGATGACCGCCACAAAGACTCTGAGGATAAGGGTCCACACCAAGGCCCAGTCAGCAGAGCTTGATCTCCCACTGATGCATTTCACCACGGCAAGCAGTCCTGGAGCACTGGCTTTTCTCTCAGAGAGCCCTGACGGTTTTGAGACTGGATGTCTCAGGTCCCTGCCTATGGAGCAGCCATGGTTATGTCACTCTTTCTCCTCCGGGGCAGGACTGTGCATAAGAAAAACAGATACTGGCGCAGACTACTTGAGCCAGCATGCCTGAGGGCCTGAGACGGAGGAGAGCCCAGCCTGAGAGATCCTCCATCTCCTCCTCTCCGGCTTCACCACACTTCACGACACTCCGCCCATCACATACGGCGATAAACACTTCATGTCACGCCACGTATTTTTTGCGGTCACGATCAGATGCTCATCGCCAAGCACTATATACAGATCGAGGCCGCCTGAGCCGAGCACTGAGGGGTCAACATTCCATACCTGGCCAGATCAGAGTCACCTGGCTCCCATGATCCTCACCAGAGAGATAGTTCAAACAGTGAACACTTTCCAAGACAAGGCTTGGTGTTGAAGAGCAGATTCATGATCCACTAATGCACAATGAGATTGAGGTCACACTTCATTTCTAAACCCTTCCCACCCATGACATTAACTCAAGATAATGAAACTGATGGTGCCAGTTGGTATGCCTTTCTCATGTTTTTTTTAAGGTTTTCACACTCAACTTACTTGTTTTGACTTGTGTAGAATCCAAATGTATTAATAATGAAGAAAGATACTTGTGTGCTCAAACATACAAGGTTGGTAATTGAGTCATTTTGGTTATATCAAAAGCTTCATGTTGTTGACTTATTTACGTTCATTATGTCAAAAACATTTCAGTCTTTACTTTGTGTATCATTTTCTTCAATCGACAATTAAATCGTTTTAACTGAAGAACCAGTTGTATTTGACTAGAATTGTCTCCTGCGTTTCTTTAAACAGATAAAAACACCACGTTTGATCTGTACTTTTGGTCAACTGAGATCTGCAGATTCAACTCAACGATTCTCCTCGTTAATTCACAACCTAATAACTGTGATTTCTACAGGTCAGAATATATCTTTTCGCTTGTAAGGCCACAGATGATCAACATAACCCACATAGGGTTAGTATGAATCATGATCATATTAATGTTGTCTTCCAAAAGGAAAAGAAAAAGCAAAAGAAAAGAAAGAAAAGAAAACAGTTTTATTTCATTTTAACTCAATACGTTCGTGGTAGATACACAGTTTTGGTCTGATGTTCCAAACCTAGTCATTAATAACCAGCGTTCTCGCTGGCAGCTGGTGGGATGTATTTGAGTACAGTGCCAAGACTTGTCATCTATCCGGCAGTTCAGTTTGTGGTCGGCGGATCCCTCAGTTTGATGCTCAACCAATTGTTATTTGAGTCATCTAGACCTCTCACATACACTTCAAGTGTTTGAGTTTTTGCATTGCACCAATTTAGTCATAAGAATAAGTGTGGAAGAATCCACAGCTGGCCCATCACTGGTAGCCATGAATTAGCTGGGTCAGAGGGAAGACTTTTTCACTATTAATAATCAACAGGAATCACGATTTGTGGAATCAAAGACTTCCTAGATCCTGAATATATCAGAATTGTTCTTAGATATTTTTGCTTTCATGCTCGCTTTTTAACAGAAAACTGTCATATTTAAAGGGTAAACACTGATTCAGATAGACATCTTTTTTAATCAGATACACTTTTAAAATTCACTGTATTATGTCTCATTAGGTTTTGTATCGCTAAGTGACTGGGCAATATTTGAATAAAGACAGTGCCTGTACAATTTTTAACCTATTCAGATAGGTTTGGGTGTTTTTTTACATAATGAATCACTTCACTTAAGCCAATGATGTAATCCAAATTATTCACTAATGCTTAAGCTTGCTAGTTACAGCTTTATACTATTATTGAGTTCAAGTCTATATGATATAATAACGTTTGAATTACATTTTCAACATCAAAATATCAAAATCGTGAATTAATAAACTAATACAAATATAAAAGGAGATGTGATGTTGATCGTATGAATTTTCACATAATGCCAAAATTCTACAGATTAAATTGAAACAACTTTCATGAATCTATAAATAAATTTAACTTGATAATGGGAATTTCTAATAGTTGTTAATTTGTTAGTTTATTAAATTTAACTAATCCATTATCTCACAGAATTTCACAGCTGATTAATTTCATTAATAATCCAACTGCTGATGAGAAACAATTTATTCAGAATTTCAAATTAGATGATAAATTTTTCTGATGTTGATAATTTACATGAGCTAAATGTCTGATATTTAAATTATTTAGCTCGTGATTTTTGTGCACTAATAAACTGACACGCTTGGTACACACCATCCTCAGTTTCTAATATTTAGGCCTTTATTTTTCACACTTCGTGAATTAAACCTCATACCTTGTAATCCAAGAATTTTGCATTACTTATAAAATTTCAATACTGTATTTATCGGCTTTCTTCTTTTCATTTTCTACTACAAACACCCTGATATATAACTCATGATGCTGGTTGGTTCTATTTTGAAGAGAGGGTTATAATTTAGTTTTGAAGTGACTTAGTTATCTTCGTTTTAAACACAGATATTATAATTGATTATGGTCTTACCTTCAAACTAGGGTTTGAATGTTACTGATTGTTAGTCTTCATCAATGATTTAAGAGGCTAGGAACAAAGGTGATACTTAATGCTACAATTAACATTCTTGATGCTAATGACAGCTACTGAAATGAGGTTGAACGTTAGTTTGAACTAATAATCTGGAATAAGTTATATTGGTTAGTAAGTGGTGGTGGTGTGCAGAAGTGTGTAAGAGAAAAGGTGTGTAAGGTAATATAGGAAGGAAGTACAGGTGTTGTGTGGTTCAGGTATAAAACAAATAAAGAAGGGGGTCTCATTGATTTGAGAAGAATTTAATCTTTCATCCAAGCACCACTCAATCTCGCCTCTCTGTAAGTTTCACATGCACCCACCATAAACTCCCATGATCACCAAGCAAAGAAACCAAAGAAATGAATACACAAAAGGTGGTTATCATGATAAACTCAAAACAATATTGAATAATAACATGTGGTTTTCACTCATGAAAATTTCAATTCCCCATAGCTGAACCCGGTAGAAAAAGACCAAATAAAACAAATGGAGATAACTGTAAAACTAGATGGAACACAACAATGCTTCACCATCACAAGGTCACTGATCTGCTTCAAACTAGTGAGGTGTTTCGGCTGATAACTAGGATTCACAATTAGTTACTGTGGTGTGCCACCGCAAGATAGTGGTCTGGCAACAACACGATTGTTTCTTCAGAGGTTGCCATAATGAATGCGTTTTCCTTAATGAAAAGGGTGGCAAGAGGGAATTAATGCAAGCCAGTGCAATCTGGGCAAATTAAAGAGAAATTGAAGTTCAAACACCTGAGCTAAGGTCTGTGTTAACAACATATCTTCTGCCCATATCTCATTTATACATTGATACAGTCACTCTCAACCATCTTCTTTGAATGGAAACTAAACCTGAATAGCTTACCTTGTTTGAGAGATATACTTTATTAGGTACTTCACCTTAATGAAAACACATCTGCAATCCTACCTCAATAATAATTAATAGGAGATAATCAACTGTCTAATGATCAATGAGCACTACTGAACCCAATGAAGCCACAATACATATTAAAGATACATGCTAAGATTTGAACCCTGTTAAGAAAAGCAAAAACAATACCAAATAAAAAACATAAAACAGAGATATATAAACCTAAAATAACACCATATTTCCCTTCAAGATCAGATAGCAAGAACTTTGAATAATATAACATCAGGGGGTTAAAACAGAATAAATGCAGCAGTGGTGGTATAAGAAACAATGTGCTGGCTTCATCAACATCACTAATCTGATCTATGTTTTCTTATGGCATATTAACTGATATAGGTCATGTACAGAATTACAAACAAAGAAGAGTCCAAACTTATATGAAACCTGTATTAACCAAACATCAAAAGTGCACAGAGGAGTCACATGAGGTGTCATAACTACTAAAATTTTCTCTATAAAATTCAGGATCATAAATTTCGGCTAATCATCAAATTGCAGCAAATTTGCAAACCCCCAAATTTCAATACTTGATCGTCAATCTCTCAATAAATTATCCTAAATTCTTTCCAGTTAATCATGAGTCTCTGACTACTAAAAGTCACTGTTCGGTTGAAACAGAATCTCCAGATATTTAACTCAGAAACACCAAACAGCTACAAATGTAATCAGCAAAACCTAATCTTAATGAATATAATTGAAGATTGGTTGAATAGTGCTAATAAAAAGTGGGTAAACTGATGTACAAGTCAACACAAAATACTGGGTACTAACTGTCCATTAAATGAGATTAACAAATGTGGTCAAGATATGCACATTTGTATATTTTGCCTGAGAAAAGATAGAAAAGAGAGTTATAAATAGAGAAGGCCAAGGTCAGGGAGATCCTTCCGACAGAGATCAAGCACAAGTAGAACAGCATGGTAAACTGTGTGTTAAGAATCCACAGATCCAAATAAGAAACTAAACCAACCATTTTCTCTGTGTTAATAGAAAATTAAATATAAATGGTTAGCCATTAAAAATAGTTTAGTATTATTGATTTATTTGAGAGTACAAAAAGGAAAGGTTTCAGTTTTCATAATGTTTCTGTTAAAATTTATTAAAACTCTCTTACTTTATTTTTACATAGATTTAGTTAAGAATCAACTAAATGAAGTGATTCTAATTGTAGAACCGTAAGATAGAGCTACAAATTATAGAAAGATCAGATAAATTAAAAGATCAGGCCCAAAAATTAAGCAAAGGTGAGTTTGGTATCACGCATGCCTGCTGGAGAAGGTGTTTTACATAAAAATGAGTTTCACTCAATCAACTGGAGGATTCAAAATTTTATAACTATACTGCAAGCAAATACCTGATCTAGTTAAAAGGGTTAACTGAACTAAAGTCAACTGCCAAAGGAGCATGCACTGTTTGGAAAATTAGAGTAATTCAGATGTTAAAGTTAAAAACCTGTAACAATTGGTCAGAACATTACTTGAAAAGTCAAATAAGAGCCTGGTCTAATAATAAAATCAATGTCAACTGACTAGACAAGATAGATTGGTTTTGGTGACACGCTGAAGAATGCTTGTCTTAAAAAAACAAACATGTTTATGTTCAGAAGATGGTTGAAATATGAGGAATAATCTAATTTGTACTAGAGATTGAATTGATATATAAAGGCCAATCGAGAGTTTAGTTACTTTTTGAAGACCGTTATAATTAAAATACAAAGTCTTAGAGTATAAACCTGAAAATAACTTACCCTGCATATATGTTACTGGTGCTGACTTTAACTCCTCGACAGATTTGAAGATCAGATAATGTTAAAATAATTAGGCAGGCAAAATTGTTAAGACGGCTGTGCAGATGATTTGAAGTCAGTCAATAATCATGATTTGCCATCTGCCCCTTATTAATAAGATTAAGAATACTAGAAGAACTCAAAATGGAACCTATCCAAACATTATATAATAATGAATGTAATATTATTCTTTTAATTAATAATAGGGAATATAGAAACAACCGAGATTGAGGACTTAGACTGAACTAAAGTGCAAAGCTTGTTTAGTTTCAGCTTTCAAATACTTAACTTTGGCTCAAAATGCAGAACAGAAGAATAATAACTGACTGATAATAAATGTAAATGAACAAGATTTGGTTAGAACAGGTAAATGATTGAACGCGAAATTAATGACATGAAAAATTTGAATGAGTATTAAAGTCGGATTAGTCTGGTAAACATACAAATTATTCAAATGATCGTGAAGGCTCTAAGAATGCAAGACAATCAAGGAGATAACTGTATAACATTAAGAGTCAACAAACTGCACATATTATGTCAATTAATCCATATCAACTTTATTATCAAGTATATATAACAACCAGCATGATATTATATATATATAAGATATATATATGATATAGAGATAGATATATGGTATATATAGTAGAGATAGATATCACTAAATTAAACGACCTGTTAAGATTTAGTCCCAAAACTGTGAAAACTACAGTTAAATTTATATACAAATGCAAAATATTAATAGATTGAAAAACATTTATTTAAGATTTCCACTGATTTAGTGAAGAATGTATAAATGAGAGAAATCAATGAAACAATGATTTGGATTAGAAAAACATAGATTACTTATTTGACTTTATCAATATCACATAAACAAAGAAAATCTCATTACAATGATAAAACAATTAAACAATGAAGAGAGAATTACAATCAATATGTAGCCAGAAAATTTAGTTGTTTTTAAACAATGCACAGGTAGTAAGTGATTGAATTATGTCCCAAGACTGTTGGCTGAAACAAGAGTTTTGAAATAAAGAGATTCATTAAATGCACCATCCCATTTTTTTGAATAAATGATATTTATGATCAAAAGAGTTGAACCTCTTAAAAGATTTTTGTATATTATTTTGAATGCAAGAATTACCATTGTAAATATATATTTTGTTGTGTCAATTTCATGGTCACCAATGATTTGAAACGCCTTAAATTTTTTTTTTTAAAAAAGTATTGAAATGCCATAATTAATATAATGATAATGAATGCTTAGCGCTTCTAAACTGATTTCCACCACTAATCAGTTAATTTAAAGGTGTTTACAATCAAACCGGTTTAAAAAATTCATTCATACCCTTATAATACCTTTCAACTATACAACAATTCCTGGTATTCTTTCAACAAACACCAAAGCCTTTTCTTCGCATATGTTATGAGTGGTAATTGTCAAACCCCAAGGTTACCAACCTCACTGTTTTAACCACTTTCTCCCAAATATTGGGCCTTGGCACTGAAAAGAGATTCCTAGATATACTACTCTAGTAGTTAAGGCAAGGGCTAGACTCACCCTCCTGACTTTATTCTCTGGCTTTTCTCTTTTCACTACTATTAGTTTCATTTCTTTTCTTTTCTTTTTCTCCCTTCCTTTTCACCACAACCTCCTTTTGCCTTCAACTTAACTCAATCCTCAACTAATTTGGGTTATTTTCCGTAGGAAAATAACTCCCCAAACTCGCTTCTCCTCACTGTACAATCCCAATTATATTCCAAGTCTTCACAGTCAGATGTTTAACTTTTTACCAGGATAGGTGATATAGGAAGGTTTTAGCTTCAAACTCATCTTCCATAGTAGAATTTTGGCCTTTACAGCTTAAATAGCTTGGTACTTATAGTCATGCATATATATTAATAGTGTTAGCTTGTGCGCCAAACTCTTCCAAGATAATCTTACACACTCAATTGTTGTGGTTGTTTAGATTTTTTGCTTGCACATTAAATGCTCTAGAACTATAGATCAAAGATAGATGATTCTACAAACCTTCTTCTGAACTCCACAAAAAATTACTTTTCAAGTGAATTAGTAATTCAAGGTATGGATTTTCTTGTGGTGTAAACCAACACTTAAGAGTTTATTGAGAGAGAACTGGCTGCGCTAAGTCCCATTATCTCTAATATTGTCTATATCTTAAGACCTATTATCTCTAATATTGTCTTATCTTATGAATTATGGTCCAATGACACCACTACACTTCACTGAAACTACAATTTTAGAATCCTGTAATTTTTTTGTTAATGATATTTATTGGCTTTAGTTTCAAAACTTTAAAATTTTATATTTTTTCACAATAGGTTACTATTAATTTTCAATCAAATTGAGTCATGGTAGGAGTAAAGGGATCATATGTTATGAGTTCAATAAACTTAATCACAATAACACTGATTATGTCTACATGTCAAAATTGTATGTAATTTATTTATGTGTGTAAGACAAACTCTGAACTAACAAAAAACCAAAACTAAGATGTACTGGAAGCACCAACCAAAGCACGTCCATAAAAACCACTAGAAAATTTCATCCTCAAAGTTATCAACATGTGAGGAAAGTGAAGATAAATCAATCAAAAGAGAAGGCACCTCAAACTTTGGGATCAGCACGTCTTAAATGTCTAGCAATGAGCAAAGGAAGCACAGCAAAAGTGAAAGAGAGAGTTAGGAAAAGAATTCCTTTCTAGTCTTGGCCACTTGAATCTAACCCAAAGGATTTAGACCTTTGACATTTAAAAAAAGCGTACAAAGTATCACCCTTTCTTACACTATTTTATTCTTTGCCAAAGTGGTTGTAGATTTTTCAAACCCTGCACTACCTTCACCTCAAATGAGTGAGTTTTTATTCTTCAACACATGCTAATCACCAAAACAAGAATGATCCACAAAGAAACCCAGTACAAAACAACAGCACAAAAAAAAATTCCATTGTAACTTTTCTTGATGCTGAGTTAGGGTTCAATAAAGGTAAGTTTGTGGGTTTGTACGCTTGAAGCTGAGATGATGGATCGGGAGGATGTGATTTAGACGCAGGACAGAGATGAATTTGAAAGTGGTTAGAAGTTGCAAAGGTTGAGGTACAGCCGGATGTATAAAGTAGGAAGAATAAAATGGGCTTAAGTGAGTTTATATTTCTGCCACAGACGCAGGGCTGTCACGCCAGCACCCCCATGAACCCTCGTTTCTTCTTCCAACTTATTATACTCATATTCTTCATTTTATTCTGTGAAATTAGATGTATGACTCGGCTGAAAGTTTTTCAATGTCGAATGCTCATGGATGAGGTGAACCAGTTGGAGATACAATCAATATAGAAAAATGTGATGATTTCTTGACTCCTTAGGTTCTCTTTGTTTTGTCTCTTGCCCATATCACTTGCTATCCTTCATAAGTCCTTCATGCTTATATATATTTCTAAAATTCTCCTAATCGCACCCTTAATGCTTTCATCCATGCTTAAACTCAATTCTTGTTCTCAATTCCTCCTCAAGCATGACTGCTGAACCTTCCAACTTTATATTTCGCTCAATTTAATCATATTTCATCTCTAAACTTCAAATTTTTCAACATCTCAACTCATCATTTTCACACTTCAAGCACTTTTTATAAAGTATGATCAACCACTTTCCACCCTTGCCTTTACATGTAAACTAATCAGCACAACATGTTGATTTAAAACTCACTTTATTCTAAAAACATTAACAAACAAAATTAAAAGACTATTGGAATTTTCATCCCAACAGTAAAAAAACAGAAAAAAAAATAATGTAGCTAAACACAGAAAAAGAAAAGATAATGGATAGAATCTTTATTACTTAGCTTAGGTTGCCTCCTTTAAGTCGTCCCGTTTTTATAGTCCACACTATTGAAAGTACTAGTGCTTTCCATTCGCTAATCATCCATCTTCGATAAATACTCTCTTCATAACCATTCACCAAGGAGATTTCTTCCATACTTGAATGGGGGGGAAAAGAAACTCATAATCCCCTGACCAAGGTGGTTAGTTTCATACTTCTTCAAATTAGTCCCCTTTATGTGATGCAAATGCAAGCACATCTATGATAAAGGGGGACTCTTCAAACATATGCCCTTTTGATGGAAGCAAGCTACAAATATTTATGCACATGGTTCTTTCTTGCTCCATCAAAGGTAATGGTTGGTTGAGATTGAACTTTGCTTTATCCTCACCCACAAGCAAGGTGTGAGCTCCCCCTTTTTGATGTCAATCCATGCTCGCTTCTGGAGAAAGGAAGTGGTCTTCTTAGTATATGAGAATTTTGTAGATCCCCTTCAATGCCCCAAGTCACAAAATCCATGGGGAAGGTAAATGTGTCAATCTTCACCAAGACGCTTTCAATAGCCATCACTTGACTTTTCTTCTCTCTTCAACTTCGCCATCCACTATGGGCTCTTCATCCTCTAAGTTGTTTAGGAGTTCCTTGCTCTCAATTTCCAGCTCATTGGCTTTCTTCCAGTAGATTTGTGACGGGAATTTCTCGTGACACGTCAAAGGAGTATCCAGCGCATTCATTGGGATTGGTCATATTACTAGAGACGCCCCAGAAACATTGTTCCAACTGACTAAGTGTCCATTCGAGCTTCTATTTTTTCAACTAATTAGTGTCATTACGCCCGATTCCCATTCAATTCGATCATATTCAAACCTATTTCTGGGTGTAAACCATAATCGACTTTATTTTTATTTTTATTTTTTTTTCCTTAGCTGATCCTTATATCCGGTGGTGTACAAATGACTTAGAAACCAACAATCATTTACATTTACAAATGAATCCACACCTGAACGGTCCATTAAAATTCTATACATATTTACTAAGTCCATTTCTACACAAATACATACCTATGATATCTAGAATACAAACATCGTGAGATTATGAACATGCTGTGAGTGACTTATCTCCGAGATGGTCTGCAGACGTGGAAAATGTCCCGTCCTCTTATCTCCCTCTTCGCATTCACACCTGATCAACTGCAAGTGTTTTTTACGCCAGTGGGAATATGGCAGACAGACCACTGTATCAACAATAATCGCTGCCACTATCTTTTACTTACTAATACTTATGCATATAACGGTCTAATCTTAGTGACTTCTAACACAGATCATATTATATGTAGATTTATCCTTTTCGATTCCATATTCTTTCTTGTTTATATTATTTCTGCTTAGTAGCAACTCATATTCAATATAATGTATGATACCAAATCATATTCCAAAAGTAAATTGGTACGTATATACTATAAATTCGTAATAAATCAAATCATATCAATTTCCATACGATTCAAATCAAACTAGTTACAATTATTATCGACTCCTTATCGCTATCACTACCGGCCATTAATCAACTCCCTTTTAAATTACATTTAAGAATCGATGCCCGTTAAATCCTTTTGTTTTCGTTTTTATTATATTTTACTATTGTTGTCATGACCTTAATCCCCGACGATCTTAAGCATGGATCCAAGCCGAGTCTTGCCATTCTTAGACATTTTCAATCAACAAAATACTTGTTTCATTTTATTAAATTTTGTTTCTAAAATTGTCGCGACCCGATCCCCCCGACGACCGTGACATGATCCAAGTTTATTCACATTCGACATTTTCAAATTATCTTTCCAAAACATGTTGTTTATGTTATTCTATTTCGCACTTTTTAATTAAGCCGAAGCACTTTTTCGAAAGAATCCACGACTCATTTACAATTTCAAGACCAGTATAACTCACTTAATAACATGCATTTACAAAATAATGCTATGTTATCCATGATAAACTCATGCTATTAATTTCTATGCTTTCAATATACAAATCATTTAATACATCATATCATATCTAATGCGTAACAATTTATTTCACAATCCAATTTACAGATTTAAACATACACAAAAAATCTTCACGACACGCCATTGCTAGTTATTTCCACTTTGACTATTAATTCACATTTCACTGATTCCGCACGAATCCACCCTTATCATCATCTGCAATGTGCCATATTTTGCCATACCCGAAACTTCCCATCATGACTATACGCTTGGTGCACCATTACGTGGTATTACTTATTCGGGTTTTCCATCATGATCGATGCTGTTTGGTGCATCCCGGCACATGGTATCAATAATTATTCGTTTTCCCATCATGACGGATGTACGGCATCCTCCACGCGTATCAATTATCTCTGCTTCTTCATCATGACGCGCGATGCCGCTTGGTGCATCCCGGACGCGGGTATCACTTATTCTGCTTCTCCTGATCACGACGATGCCGCTTCTGCATCCCGACATGTGGTATACTATTCTGGCTTCTCCCATCACACGATGCCGCTGCGTCCTTATTACGTGGTATTACTTAAATGTCATATCGCCATCAGCACTGACCAGCTGGTGAATCTCGCCATGGGACATTTCTTCAATGTCATATACCATCATGACGATGTCGATTGCGCATCCCGCCAAGTGACATCGAAAATTTCGAGGCCTCAAGATTCGATGCCGCTTGCGCATCCCGTCAGCGATTCATTCTTCATATCATTCATTCTATATTTACACATTCGCTGAATAATCCCGTCTTTATTTTATTCACGCTCATTCAAGCTTAATATCATTTCGATTTCATATTCTCTCAGACATTCTTTCAAAGATATACCAATCACATACTCATTCATGTGATCATTTATATACTCTTCTTATGCCTATTCATACACTCATTCACATATTCATTCATGTATACTCATTCATACACTATTCTATTATTATTCATTCATGTATACTCATTCATGAATTCATTTACGTATACTTATTCACGTATACTCATTCATAAATTCATTCACAATTACTCATTCACGTATTCTCATTCATAAATTCATTCACAAATACTCATTCACGTATTCATTTTATATACTCATTCATATACACATTCATGTGCTCATTCACATATTCATTCACATATACTCATTCATAAATTCATTTAAGTATACTCATTCATGTATACTCATTCACGTATTCATTTTATATATTCCTATCATTTGTTATCATTTCTGGTTATGTGTGATAATAATCGCGATAATACTTAACCACATTACGTTGCCATTACATATTGCCTTTCATGTTCACATTCATGTTTCAATTCGTTTTCATTTTACTTCATAATCATTTTCATGTTTCATGAACACATCTATACATCTTCATTTTCTACATTTTCCTTGTTTCATGCCTATTACATATGGCACTCCATCTTCTTGTGAAGTATGATGGGTATGAAATCACACCTCATTCATATATTCTTATTCCTCTATGAATCTACTTTACTTAGGAATTGAACTCAATCCAATCTGGATCATCCAAAAATAAAGTTATGGCATTTTTCATGCCAAACTAGTCTGCTCCACCAAATTACACTAGAAACAGTCTGTATTACTAATTTCTTCCGGGGTTCTAACTATATATTTGACAAAAGGTATTTGTAATTACTTAAACTATGCTAAGTGGCTCTATTCCACGGAATCACCTAAATTCGAGCACCGGAACTGCTACGTCCAAACAACCCATTACTCTATGTGCAAAGCCGAAACTGCACTCTGGCTCGCACATGGCCCACTTTGAGTGAATTTAGGCAATCTTTAGGATCAGAATTTTGCGATGCCTATTCTTTTGAGTTTTGTTTCCTGAAGTCTAGTTTATGTAGCCACTTGAATCACTCAAATCGATAAAAATGAGCAAGTTATGAAGCAAATATCAAACTGCCAAATCGGAACAGAGTATACTTGTACCGGTGGAACTCAAGTTCTACCCCAGAACTGGGCCAAAAATGACCGTAACTGAAAGTTCACCGGTAGAAACTCGTTGTACCGGTAGAAGTCTCTGAATGCCTGTAATGTGCCACATTTTTCCATACTTTTGATCCCTAATCACTCTTTTACACTTCAAACACACATCCAAACAATTCCCCAAAATTCACCTTGGACCTTTCTACCAATTCCTCTTTCATTTCTTATCTTCTTTCAAAACCTTTCCATGAATTTATCCCAAATTATTCCAACATGGGTTACGCACTCATCTTCAAACCAACTATGATGATTGGGTTAGGGTTTATTCTTAAACCCTAAACTCAATTGTTCAAATTAACCATGAATCCAACCCCAAGAGAGGATTCTATGATTATTCTAGATCATATGGGTTTACCAACCCTATTTTCGTTGAATCCAAGGTTTGATACAAGTCTATCAAAACCCAGATTTAGAGACAAGATTAACCATATCAAGCCTAAATTCAGTGATCCCTAGCAAAATCTATACTCAAAGTAGTTTATACCTTTTGGAGCTGGGCCATTAGTTTTCTTCTTCTTCTTCCTTCTTCTCCTCTTCTTCTCCCTCTCTCTCTGTACGGCCTTTTCTCTCCTTCAAAATGAGATCACTCTTGGTCTTTGACCTCATATTTTTTAAGGCCATGTTTGGCCAAGACAAGAAACCCCAATTTTTTTGTTTAAGTTTCCCTTATTTAATTTCTAAGCCCCTTCCATTCATTCCACTCCCTTTATTCTTAATCTTCTGAATGCTCTGCATCCCAAAACTTTTCTATTTATATATTTGGCTGTAACATTTCATATATAACCCCTAATCTTTCACTTTATGACCACTAGCCCTCAAGTGGTAATGACCACTTTACTCTTGTCTCTAATTTTTCAAGCTTTGTCTCAAATTTTATTTTCGAAATTCATATTTAGCTTATAATATACCCTAAACAGTCCGAAACTGCTAGGTATATTTCGGGTGTTACAATTCTCTCCTTATAGGAATTTCGTCCCTAAATCGCATCATGCACTTTCGCCATGTCAAGTCCTTTCTTTTTCATATCTTTTACATATGACCTTTATTAGCACTTTTCTTTCATTTAGCTCTGCTGAGTGACTCTACTTCGATTGATTCCTATGATTAGAAGTCGTAACCCTTGTTCCTTAGCTAACACTTCAATAAATTTCCTTCGACCGGGATTCTGGCGACATCCACTGATATTGTGTATTAACAGACATCCACATCGTGGCCAACACTTTTCATACATATGCTTTCATCTTTCTTTACTTATGCATCATATTTAATCACTTCAAACATAGGCTTTTCTCCAGAAACGCTGTAAACCTAGGCTCATACCACTTATCTGGTTTACGCCTGTCTACTCCCAACTTAATTGCAGATCCGAACCTACATTTAAAAGTAAACCATATACCTTGACTTCTTATTTTTATTTTTTATTTTTCTGTTTGAATTATATTCTGGTGCATAAACATTTAGCAACGCCAACAATCATCATTTACATTTACAAATGAATCACACCTAATGTAGAACCATTAAAATTTATACATGGCTTGGCCAAGTCCCATTTCGATACAAATACATACCATATATTCAAATACAAACATCGAGATTATGAATGCACAGAAAAATCTAATCTCTGCATTTCTGCCTCAGATTTGTGAATGTCCCATCTTCCATTCTCTTCAAGACTTACACCATTAATACCCGTGCAGTTTTTGCTTTATGGGGAATGATATAGGACAAAGAACGATCAATAATAATAATCCACTAATGTATCTTGCATTGATTGAATACTATGGTTATAATCTAAGTTCAATCTTATGACTTTAACATATCATATTATATATAGATTTTATCCTTTCAGATTCATATCTTTTCTTGTTCATATTACTTCCCGTGTCATGTATTTACAAAGTTGTAACTCATATCGCTAATGTATGATCAACCATATTCAAAGTAACTATACGATAATGGCAATTCAATCAAATCAATTACATTAATTTCATATATAATCATAATCAATCAATAATTATATATCAGACTTTGACGTTATCAATACTAATATTAATCAACTCCTTTTAAATTACATTTCATGACTGGGATGCCCAACTTTTTGAGCCAGCGATTATATTTGATTACAAGGTCACAATCTAATCTCTCGACTGACTGGGTCAAGTGATCCAAGTCGGAGCCCTATTACATCTGACATTTCTTTCAATTATCTTTCCAAACACATGTTTATGTTATTCTATTTCGTAATTTTGAATGGCTTGAAGCACTCCTCTTTTCTTAGCAATCCGCGACCACAATTTCAAGAGACCTATAACCTTCACACTTAATAAACATGCATTTACAAAATAATGCCATGTTATCCACATAAACTCATGTTATTGAATTTTACGTTTCAATATACAAACATTACCATATCATATCATGCATTCTCAATGAAATAATTCATTTATTAATCCAATTTTACAGGATTTAAAACATACACATAAAATCCCATTTACACTCGCCATTGCTGGTTATTTCACTTTTGACTATTTAATTCACATTTCTCGACGATTCCGGCGAATGACCCTCAATCTGATTAATTATCTTTAATGTGCTCAAGACGTATAATTCGCTCCCATCATGACGGATGTCGTTTTGGTGCACCCCTATTACGTGGTATTACTTATTCTGGTTTTCCATCATGATCGATACGTTGCGCATCCCGACACATGGTATCAATTATCTTGCTTCTTCCTATATCAATAATTTGATGCCGCGAAAATTCCACACGTATCAATTATCTTGCTTTCTTCCCATCATGACTGGGATGCCGCTTTGGTGATCCTGACACTGGGGTCACTTATTCTGGGTTTTCCTTCCCATCACGACGATGCCGCTGCGCATCCCGACACGTGGTATTACTTATTCGGTTCTCCCCATCATGACGGATGCCGCTGCGCATCCCTTGGCGTGGTATAACTTAAATGTCATACGCCATCGGCGACGATCCACGCAGAATCCCGCCAAGTGGGACATTTCTTCAATGTCATATCGCCACTGCGACGATGCCGACAGCATCCCGCCAAGTGGGACATTGAAATTCCGGAAGCCTTCGCGGACGATCGCTTGCGCATCCCGGCCAGGCTTATCTATTCTTCATATCATTCAATTATTGATTTACTTACTTCGACTCGCTTAATGAATCCCGCTCTTTATTTTTATTCACTGCTCATTCGCTTCGAATATCACATTTCGATTTCATATTCTCTCTCAGATATCTTTCAAAAGATACTCAATCACATACTCATTCATGTGATCATTTATATATACTCTTCTTATGTCACCATACACTCATTCACATATTCATTCATGTATACTCATTCATACACTCATTCACATGATTCATTCATGTATACTATATTCATGAATTCATTTACGATACTTATTCACGATACCATTCATATAAATTCATTCATAATTACTCATTCACATTCATTCATAAATTCATTCACAAATACTCATTCACGTATTCATTTTATATAATTATTCATATATTACATTCATGTGCTCTCATTCACATATTCATTCACATATACTCATTCATAAATTCATTTAAGTATACTCATTCATGTATACTCATTCACGTATTCATTTTATATATTCCTATCATTTGTTATCATTTCTGGTTATGTGTGATAATAATCGTATATCACTTAACCACATTACGTGTTCATTACATATTGCCTTTCATGTTCACATTCATGTTTCAATTCGTTTTCATTTTCATTTTCCATAATCATTTTCATGTTTCATGAACACATCTATACATCTTCATTTTCTACATTTTCCTTGTTTCCATGCCTATTAAGTATTTGGCACTCCATCTTCTGTAAAGTATGATGTCTAAGTGAAATCACACCTCATTCATATATTCTTATTCCTCTAGAATCTATTTTTACTTAGAATTGGAATCAATCCAATCAGATCATCCAAAATAAAGTTATGGCATTTTCATGCCAACCATGCCTGCTCAACCCTTGACACACTAGAAACGCCTGTATTACTAATTTTTCCAGTTCTAACTATATATTTGACAAAAAGGTCTTTGTACTTATTTAAAGCTAAGGTGCTAAGGGTTCTATTCCAATTGAATCACCCAATTCGAGCACCGAACCCTTCGCTACGTCCGAAACAACCCGACTACTCTATGTGCAAAGCTGAACTGCACTGCTTACACGGCCCCACTTTTGAGTGAATTTTTAGGCAACTTAGATCAGAATTTTGCGATGCCTATTCTTTTGAGTTTTGTTTCCTTGAAGTCTAGTTTATGAGCCACTTGAATCACTAAATCGGATAAAAATGAGCAAGTTATGGCTAAAATACCAAACCTGGTCGAAATCGGGAATGAGTAGTAGCGCTTGTACCTGTGAGAACCCTAAGTTCTACTGCAGAGAATCACAAAACACTGGGGAACCGAAGTTCTACCGCAGAACCTGTTGTACCGGTAGAAGTCTTCGAATGCCCACGTGTTTTCTTACATTTTTCCATACTTTTGATCCCCAATCACTTCTACACTTCAAACACACATCCAAACAATTCCAAATTCAATTGAATCTCTTTTCTACTCAATTCCTCTTCATTTCTTATCTTTCAAAACCTTTCCATGAATTTATCCTAAATTCATTCCAACATGGGTTGCGACCCATCTTCAAACCAACTATGATGATTAGTTAGGCTTATTCTAAACCCTAACTCAATTGCTTTCAAATTAACCATGAATCCAACCCAAAGAGAGGATTCTATGATTATCTTGAAAATTACAGGGAAGTTTTACCACCCTATTTTCAAGAATCCAAGGTTTGGATACAAGTCTATCAAAACCCTAGATTTAGAGACAAGAGATTAACCATATCAAGCCTTAAATTCCATGTGATCCCTACAAAATCTATACTCAAAGTAGTTTCCATACCTTTTTGGAGCTTGGCTTTGCTTGCTCTTCCTCTTCTTCTTCCTTCTTCTCTCCTTCTCTTCTCTCCCTCTCTCTCTCTACTTCGCTCCTTCAAAAAATGAGACACTTTGGTCTTTTTAATCCCATATTTTTTAAGGCCATGTTTCAAGCTACACAAGAAAAACCTAATTTTTTGTTTTAAGTTTCATTCAAGACTCTAAAGTTCTTCCATTCATTCCAATTTCTATTCCAACTTTCTCTAATTGCCTTGCATCCCAAAAAAAAAACTTTTTTCTATTTACATTTTACTTTTAAACATTTCATATAACCCCTAATCTTTCACTTTATGACCACTAGGCCCTCAAGTGGTAATGACCACTTTACTCCCTTTGTCTCTTAATTTTCGCTGCCCTCAAATTTTATTTTTCGAAAATTCATATTTAGCTTATAATATACTCCTAAAACAAGTCCGAAAATCACAGGTGATATTTCTGTGGGTGTTACAACCTGACATTGAAATGAGCAAGTTACGCAAAAATACCTAATCGGTCAAAAATAGAGCATATCGGGTACCAAGACGAATCTCCGTTTGGTACCGGTACCACCCTTCGAAAATTGTCCAGAAAGGTGGTTTTTCTCCCATTTTTCCATATGTTGCTACACAAATCAACTCAATACTCTATATACACATCAAAACCACTCCATATTCATCTCATAATCTCTTTTCTACTCAAATCATCTTTCAATACTTGTCTTTCTTCAAAACCTTCAAGCGAATTACTCCCAAACCACTTAATATGGGTCATAACTATACATGGTCCAAACTTAAAGATTAGTTAGGGCTCGCTCTAAACTCCTAAATTTCAATTACTTCTGTAATTAACCATGAATCCAACCTCAAAGGGAGGATTTCACTATCTGCATCATTTAGGTTTTACCAACCCTACTTTCAAGAAATCTTTGGTTATGATGAAATCCTAACAAACCCTAGGTTTGGGGGCAAGCTACTAACCATCCAATTACATGGAAATTCATACAAAACTTTGGAATTCCATACAAAAATGCATAGTTCCATACTGTTCTTCCCTTCCTCTTCTCTTCTCTTCTTCTTCTCTTCCTCTTCCTCTTCTTCTTCTTTCTCCCCTTCTCTTCTCTCTCTACGGTTTTCGTCTCAAAAATTGAGACCAAATTTCGTTTATCCGTATTTTTTGACTTAAGGCCATGTTCGGGCCTCCCAAAACCCATTTTTTCGGGGTTAAGTCTCTAATTGCCTTTAGTCTCCTTTCTATTAATTGCACTATACTTTATGTTATTTCCACTTTGGCCTCTCATCTTACTCAACTTTATGACTTTTAAGCTCCTTTTGACAAATTATAATTTTGTTCATAGCCCATACTTCCTGAGTCATTTTATTTCCTAAATTCATATTTAAATTTTTATTAAACCCTAAACATGTCCGAAATCAAGTAGTATATTTTGGGGGTGTTACAAATCATTCCTCGTGTAAAGTAGACTCCACATTATCTCGCTCCCAACAATTGAGGTAGCCGAGAGTCGGTATGACATCTCCAAAATTGATTTCGCAGGAATTGGCCGTATAACTCGGCCTTCATAAGCATGGCGGCTAGCACTGCATCGGCCAGGCAGCTTTCGGGGAGTACCCTCCCACGCCAAGCCTGTCTCCATTTTAACCTCTTTCATGACCTCTTTCCATTCTATAGGCAAATATAAAAAAATGAGAGAAGGAGAAGGGGTCAACTTGAGGTTCATATAGCAAAAATAAAAAAATAAAAAAATAAAGGGTAAAAAAACCCTCGAAAGGAAAAAGAATCCTCTCTGAGATTTTATAACCTAACAGTATACAAACCTTCAACAAAACGTAAGCTAAACCCAAAACCTTGGAGGAAACCAGTAAGACACCTCCAACAACAAAGACACCTGCCAACCAAATGACGCGAAAAAGGCTCGAGTCGTAAACACTACCGGAAAATCGGGTCGCCAAGCTGGCCAAGGGTCTCCGATAGCTCCTTTGAAAGGGAAATTTGCAGAATAGCGGGGGAGGATGAAATACAAAATTAAAAAAAATATATATCTTTTGAGAAGACGTAAAAGAAACCACTCTCGAGACCACTATCCCTATTTATAGGGGTAGGGCATCGTCAGGCACATTAAATGAGTCATTAGAACGAGATACGTAGGATGCATATTGGGAAGCGTGCGTCTCCCATGGGCCTTAAACACACGTGAGCATCGCCTCTGAATGCATTTAATTCGCTAATCATTTATCCTAAACCTTTCAACTCTCAACATCTAACATTTGAAACAACGATATTTTCCCCCGACTAAAACAGTACAAAACTCCAGCCGGGGAAAAATGAGGGCATTGTGAGTACCATGATCTTTAAGATCCGCTACTCGATTGGCCCGGGGCCTGTCTGACCGTGAGCCTGGCCCGATTTTACTTGCCTCACCAAGACCAGGCAGACACTTCCCAGACGAGAGGGTCTAAAGAGGCCGCCTTGGCAAGCAAGGTCAAACTCTTCCAAAGCTTGCTTGAGGCAGTTCGTTTGGGATTTCAAATCCACCCCATATGGGAATTCTACCCCATATGGAAAGTTTGCTACATATAAGCACCTAGAAGCGAAAAATCCGAAAAAGCGATATTATCAGCGAATTTTCTAGCTTTCAAATCCCTTACTCCTCGGAGAGACAATCTTGGATAAGGGAAGGATAATCCCTGATAAGAAAAAATAGATTTATCCCTAAAAATAGGAGATTCCTTCCTGAGATAGGAGGGAGATTCGGTAAACCATTGTCTATAAATCAAGAAAATCCTCCACGAGGGGAAGGTAAGCAATCTAACTCGTTTCATTATCTTCTCCCCTCTCCACACATCTTTTCACACGACCATCTGAGAGGCGCTCGACACAATCGCGCCGAATCGCCTTTTCTTGCATGTTTACATCGCGTCGTTGATACCCAGGAAGTCAGATAATCGAATTTCACATTGCACTGCTAATGCTCAGGGAATCTGACGATCAAGACCCCTATAACTTGATGCTCGGGTGATCCTATAACTTGATGCTCAGGGGATCCGACGATCAAAGTCCCAACATATTCCTCAAATGTGTCATTAATTAAATGTTATGACATCACACTTCCTGGCTAGATTATTCTATATTTGTTTCTTTAAGTTGCACCTTACTTGTTGTTTACCAACTAATTTACCTTTAGGTCAGTGCTTGCCAAATAAGTGCCTAACATAGGTGATAAAAGATTATTGTTAGGGTTTCAACCTTCACATACAGCATGGTTGGCACAAGAAAATATCCTTTTAGCATCATCAAAGATTCAAAAGCCACTAGTTCTCAAGAAGTTTTAACCTTGCCTCATCATCTTTTTCCTCACCTACCATTTCTTCTCCTTCCGTTACTTCCTCTATCTCTCCGCCTACAGTACTATCCTCACATTCATCCACAATCTCTCTTTTGCCTCTCATTAGAGTACCATTTTGCCTACAACTCTAATCTCCCTTGCTCACCAGGTCCAAAACCGACATTGGGAAGAAAAAACCCACCCTTATTGCAACTATAGTTGCCACACCATCTTCGTACAAATAGGCTCTTAGTGACCTTAATTGGCATCTCTAAGGAAACAAAAAATTTTCCCTTCAGAAAAAACATACTTAGACCTTAGTTCCTTCTATATCTACTAAAAAACGTAATTGGATGCAAGTCAATGTTGAAAATCATATATAAACCTGATGGCACTTGCTACAAGGCTAATAGCAATGAAATGGAAGATTATAAAATATATACCTAACACAATGCTGCATAAGAAACACCTTAGTTTAGGCCAATAAACACTAAATCTCACGCAATGATGGGACACGTTTCTTAAATAATATTTTCTTTGAAAAAAAAGGTATGTCCTTTAGCTCAGTAAATTTACCATAAAATATATTTACATGATCCTTTTGTGATAGATATATGGATAAGCTGAGTGGGAGCTTTATATGGTATGCTATCCTAGAAGTATCAATCTTAGAATTTATTTTAAGATAAATAATCCTAGCAGGTAACCTGTCGTATATCACAATTCCAACAAGCAAATGAAGATTGCGATTTCTTGATGCTAAAAAACGTCTCATTTTGAGCATGTGGAAATATTCTCCAATAAACAGTAAATCTCACACAATGATGGGACACTTTTCTTAAATAATCTTTTCTTTGAAAAAAAAGGTATGTCCTTTAGCTTAGTAAATTTACCATAAAATATATTTGCATGATCCTCTTGTGATAGATATATGGATAAGCTGAGTGGGAGCTTTTATATGGTATGCTATCCTAGAAGTATCAATCTTAGAATTTATTTGAAGATAAATAATCCTAGTAGGTCACCTGTCATATATCACAATTCCAACAAGCAAATGAAGATTGCAATTTCTTGATGCTAAAAAACATCTCATTTTGAGCATGTGGAAATATTCTCCAATATAAATGTGCTATTGTTGGAGTGTGTTTACCACATAAACTAAAACAATAGCTAGGAATGGAGCTTGTGCTAGAAGAAGACTTCATCAGCATATCATGTTACCTACTCGCCATTAATCATAAAGTTCTCACGCAAGAAAATTCTGTATCTTTAAAAAATACACGAAAGTTTGCAGTCACTGAAATATAAATTGGACCATGGACAATGTCAAAGAAGACTATGCACTCCATGATCATGGCATCTTCCCAGAATTTTCTTGATTTTCAAATTCTTATCAATAAACACAGCCTATAGTACATGCATGCCTTGCTGCTCTATTATCCTATAAATAGATTATGGACAATGCAATCCGACAGAAGATTAGGGATAAGACCACTCAAAGCATAGTTTCTTTTCTCTCATCCTTTTCTTGCTGATCAAGAGCCATCTTTTCTCAGTGCTCCAAGCTCTTTTCTTCTTCTTCATTTTTTTTTTATCCAAGGGCTTCTTGATTTCTTGTTCTAACTTTGTGCATATAATCCTATACTCACCATTTGTCAGATGGAAAAATCAGCCTTGCCTCAAATCCAGTCCCCAACTTATGGTAACCTGGTCACCATCCTTAGTATTGATGGAGGTGGTATCAGAGGCATCATTCCTGCAACTATCCTTGCTTCCCTGGAATCACAACTACAGGTGAAATTTATTTAACATTCTGTGGATGATCATTTGCATGCATATTTTTCTTCTGTATCAATTCTGCTTCATATCAAAGTAGGGTTCTTCGAGTTACTTTCTTATAATTTACTCCTTACTTCAAAGAACAGTACTGAACAATTTATAACCCAGATACTTGTTCGATATTCCTCTCACCTACCTGCCTACCTTACTACTTAATTTTGAATTTGTTGTTCAGTGTATAGCCAATATATGCAATCCTCATATAAAATTGGGAAGGTTGCAACCTGCTAACAATCCCTAGCTATTTATGTTACTATAAGGACGAATAATAAAATAGAAAATAATGGATATAGGTAACACTAACCACAAATAACACAATATTGAGTCAGGAGCTGGATGGTGACAATGTAAGGATTGCAGACTACTTCGATGTGATTGCAGGAACAAGCACAGGTGGTCTTGTGACTGCCATGCTAACTTCTCCAAACGATCAGAAACGTCCTCTATTTGAAGCCAAAGATATTAAGTCCTTTTATCTTGAGCATGGCCCTAAAATATTTCCGCAGAGAAGGTACTACTTCTTACTTGATTAATTGCTCTTGCTTATTTTCTGAAGACTGGTTCGTAGAGGTAGAGTACATGAAAACCTAGGATTAGTAGTTCTTGTTGGAATTAGTTCAAATGGTTACTAACAAAAGTATTTTTGTTTAGTTGCAGAGGTATTTTTGGCTGGATCATGAATATATTGAGATCAATAGTCAGGCCAAAGTATGATGGGAAATACCTTCGCAACCTGATAAGGGAGAAACTAGGAAACACTCGGTTGCATGAGACCTTGACAAGTGTGGTTATTCCAACATTTGACATCAAGAATTTGAAGCCAACCATTTTCTCCTCCTATGAGGTTGCTCTTGCTTTCTCTCTTTCTTGTGCTTTACTGTTTCGGCCCTCCGATTGATAAGAATTGAGGCGGTTTGGTAGTCTGGTTGATCGTCAAGGATTGTCTGGATTAATTACCTGGCTATATTGTTAGGAATTAATTAACTAAATATGCATGTATCTGAATCTTAACTTGCGTCATGCAGGTGAAAAGATGTCCTAGTTTGGATGCTCCAATGGCTGACATATGCATTGGTAGCTCTGCTGCACCAACATACTTTCCTGCCTATTTCTTTAAAAACCAAGATAAAGATGGAAAAGAAAAGGAATTCAATCTTATTGATGGTGGTGTTGTGGCGAATAATCCGGTACAGTAACAATAACTTAAAGCAATAATATACATAGATAAAAAAAAAAGAGCACCTATTTAAATATTAACATGACTTAGGGTTTTTTTCTTCTCTTCATGATCTTTTGGCGCCATGATCCAGTCTTTAGTTGCCATAGGCCAAGTAACAAAACAAGTTTTTGCAAAACCCGGATTTCTTCCCAATTAAGCCTATGGAGTATGGCCGCTTTCTGGTGATTTCAATAGGTACTGGCGAGAAGTCGGAACAGAAATACAATGCCAAAATGGCAGCCAAATGGGGGGTTTTGGGTTGGCTACTTCATGGTGGTTCCACTCCTTTGGTGGATGTGTTTATGCAAGCAAGTTCAGATATGGTTGATTTTCATATTTTCGAGGTTTTCCAAGCCCTTCGTTGTGAAAACAACTACCTCCGAATCCAAGTATGCTACTAGCTCCTACACATACTCATGTTTCTATTTAGCTTTTGGCTTAAACCTATATATATATATATATATATATATATATATATATATATATATATATATATATAGTATATATATATATATATATATATATATATATATATATATGCATTGACAATTTTCTTGAACTATATATACCAAACTAGGATGATACTTTAGAGGGAACAGATGCTTCAATTGATGTCACAACAAAGGACAACTTGGATAACCTCGTGAAAATCGGAGAAAGGTTGCTAAAGGAACCAGTTTCAAGGGTGAATTTGGAGACAGGTATCTCTGTGCCAGTTGAAAATGGTGGCACCAATGAAGAAGCTCTTAAAAGGTATATATAGAATGAAATTAAATTAAACGTACATGATTTTAGACATCTTTATAGTTGTGTATGTTAATTGTCAAAGATCTGTTATCACAGTAAGTTGACTATTTGCTTCTTGCAGGTTTGCAAAGCTACTCTCTTATGAGAAGAGACTTCGAGAAACCAGATCGCCAAATCCCCAGAAGTTCTACCGTGAACCTATGATCACCTCCCACCAAACTACACTTTGATGCCATGTTAAATTATCAATTTTTTCTAAAAGCCTAAGCCTAAGCTTGAGGATTTGAGTTCTGAGTATCATGCTTTTAAACAACCAATTTTTCCAAGTGTTCAAGTTTGTAAGATTTAGTTTCATTATGATGTCATGTTTCTTAACATTCTCTGGCCTCAAGACCCATAGTCACACATGGAAAACAAACAAATGAACTTTGAAACATGCAAATAAATGGGGAACAAGTATTTAAATTGAAAGAAATGACTTGAACCTATAACCTTTCCCTAAATGATGCTCTTGTACCTTGTTAGAATTTGAAAAGTAAAAGAGAATAAAAGAAATAAAAGAAAAGAAAAGTAGGATTTTATTAGAAAAATATATGAAAAAGTTAATATATATATATATAGTATATTATATACGCAAGGTTTTTTTTTTTTGGTTACAAATAAACTGGGTTCTGTTTATTAATATCAGCAAGTAAAATGTTCAACAAAAAACCTGGCACTAAATTCGTCCAACCCTTATTGAAATTAATACAAAATAAAAAAATAAAATATTGTCTAAAAAATTATATATATTTCCAAAATATTATGATTTTATATTTGACTGATTCTTTTATAAATATTTTCTCCCAAAATATTGTACTAAGATTGATGCATTTCTCAAATTTGTCAATCATGAATCGTTTATATAAGAAAATAATTTTGTTTATCAATTTTCATCAATTGATAGCTATGACATCACGCCATCAAAATTATATTTGCAAGTACTACACGAAAAAATAAAGGAACAGGCTAAAAAAGCTAGGTTGAGTATGTCACTACACAAATAAATTATCATACTTGGGCATTGGTTGCTACATTAACTTAATAATTTGACATTTTGTTCAACTCTATCACACCATCTCTCTCACCAAGCATCAAGCCCCGAAGTCTTGGCGGAGCTCTCAGAGTTGTTTTGCTAGATATTCTATTAACTAATTTGCCTCTTCCGCACTTTTTCTCTTGAATGCTCCACAACAAATCGCGCATTTATGATCCCTTGGATGTAGTTCGTTTGGGCATGGTAGAAAATATCCATTTGTGTGATCCGATCAATCCCATGCATCGACATCTCGAAAGGGTACCTTCTTATACCCTTCTGCATTATAGGGAATTTCATCTTCACTTTGCTTGAATATAATGATGTCTCCCCTCCTCTCTAAAGTGAGAGCTCAAGGGAAAAATCTACCCATGAATGCTTCAACCAGCTCATCCCAAGTGTTCACTGATCCATACGGGAGTGATTCAAACCAACTTGTAGTTGTATCCCTTAAAGAGAAAGGGAATAGCTATAACTTAATCACATCAAAGTTCACCTCGCGAACTTCACAAAGGTTGGCTATCTCTAAGAAAACCTACCCATGTGCTCATCGGGTCTCACTAGGACACCAAGAACTGGATTCCTCGTCGACTGATGGTGATTAGTCTGAAGCCAAGGTCAAAATTGTGTTAGCTTCACTACAGCCGCCTCGATCAGAATAATCATCTCTAATAACAGGTTTTCAAAAATCTTCCATAGTTCTTTGCCCTTGAGGTTTGTCAACTTCCTCAACTGGAATGTGAAGTTGTATCTCCCTCTGCTCTACCATAACCACTACTTCAGCAAATCTGACTTTCTTTAGGTTTTTCAGTGTCCTTTCCAATTCAGTGTCCAATGGTACCAATTATGATTATGATTTTCTATGCATGTAAGGACTTCCTAAAATGGAAACACATTGAAATAAAATAAGATCAGTAGATATAGAAATATATTATGATGTGTTTTCATTAAAGATCAGTAGCTAATTCAGATACTGCAATTAAAACTATTTTTTTTCAAATTTTTTTGATAAAAGTAAAAAGAAAAATATCCAAACTACTAATTTTCTCTTTGATAAGAATATTAATCTTTAAACTCCATTTTCATTTCGATCCACGGCAACGGGGCCAAAAACTTATTGACCTTTTTCAACATATACAAAATAAAAAAAAATAAAAAAAAACTTATTCTTGATACCGTTGTTAGTACAAATTTCTAACATAGCTTCCAAAAAACTAACTAAATCAATCCCAAACAACGACATCAAAAACTAGTTGAGTAAACCAAAATATGAAATATGTTTTCTACCTTGTATGTGAAATGCTTAATGTGAAAATTGGTTTGCTCTAGATCAACGCAAGTATTAGGTTGTACAAGGCACACGCGGGATTTTAAATCCAAATCATTCCTCTAATAAAGGATCAATTAGAAAATTTAAAGATTAACTACTCCTCATTACTAAAGATCCTTACTATTGAATTTCCAACATCGATATATTTATCTTCGAGATAAAAAGAAATAAAAATCCAAATGAAATTTCTAAAGTACATGATTAGAGAGTCACCGACCAAAATACTACGTGAAGAAAAATGTTATCGCGTGACAATAATTTCATGAAGTTCCAAATAAGATAAAGTAATGGATGTAAACTTGAATTGTCCAAGAGCAAACTAGTGTAGAAATGGATTTCTCCATTCACACATTTCACTATCCAAATTTTACCACACTTCTATCTCTAGACAAAGGGGTCCTAAGAGCTACTATTGATTTGTTCCTCTTTTAAGATTTGACTCTTTTTCCTTCTCAATACTTCATAATCATTTCTTAGGACTGGAAATTGCTTACCCCTATGGACAAGATTTAGCAAGCCCTATCCAAAATAACAGGCATCTCAACCATCAATTTGACAAGATTTTCCTCTTCCCTTGATTAGAATCTCAGCTAACACTAGGTTGAAGTTATTCCTCTCAATTGAGGTGAAACCTTTTAGAATTAAGTCGTCATCGTTAGTGATCTTATTCCTGCACACACCTAGAGAGTTTCTCAAAGCAAAGGTTAGATCATCAATTAGTGATATATCAAAGTAATCCCAAAAGTGCATTAGTTCAAATAATAATAGTGTAATTTTACCCACAAGTTACTACTCATTACTCTCATGTAGTCTCAACTTTGTGTCACTCAGAGGTATTCCTGGAAATCAAAACAATGATACAACTCTTTTTGGGTACCAAACACCAATATTCAAAACAACTCAATGTAGGAGTAATACCACTTAAATCACTCCAATTTTCTTACCCAAAACAACATTAACTCTTACAATCAATAATCCCAACAAAATGTTCTCCCGTTAAGCTCACCTTTCAAATCGGATCACAAATAACATCAGTTGATTAAACGACCATTTAGATCGTAATCAAAATCAAGATTTACTTAAATTCATACATAAATGAAATCCGATTTACATGAATACCAGCTCTGAATTCCAGATCAGATTACTACTCTAATCCTAAACGAAACTAAATCTAGAAACAACTAAAGGAAAAATAAAAATAAAAAGAAAAAATATATACAATGAGACTTCAGCTTTCCTAAAAAGCACAAAGACTTTATGAAAGCCATCGAAGTCGCAAGACTACTCCCCCAAAAGCTTCTATTTATAGGTTCGTGTCTTGAGCCTTAAAACGAGAAGGCGAATTACGCACTTCAAAAATCCTAAAATTGTCATTTCTACTGCCATCGGTTGCGATGTCACGACATCAAGGTCAGCCGGAGTGTAAATGGAGCCATCGCGATGTCGCGACATCGAAAATCTATTTGGCACTTCTCAGTTTCTAATGATCAGTCCATGTCATGATGATGTCGCAACATGGAGATACATTATTGTAGATTAATTCCAACGTCGCGACACTGTCATTCTTGTGTTGTGACATTTAGTTGGTGTTGTGACATTGCTATGATGTCACGATAGCTGACTAATGCCCCTGCTTGTACACACTTGCCCTAATGTCATAACATTGCTGATCTAATGTTGCAACATTGGTCATTTAAGTTCGTTGTTATTACCTCAAGTTGATATCACGACACTATTGTGATGTCACAACATTGGACCAATTTCACTATCCAAACTGCTTTAATGTGATGTCTCGACATTGATATGTTGATCACTCATTGATGTTAAGACATTGCCTCTGCAGGTCTAATCTATTAAGTCGATGTCACGACATTTAAATGATTTAGTCTTTTCCTCTACAAGCAATGTCGTAGCCATGTCGTTATGATGTCGCAGCGATTGGATGGTCGGGTATAATTCACTACTTCGAAGTTGTTTATAACGCTTCAGAACATTGTCAGATCTTTGCTTTCCCTTCTTCAGTTGATGTCGCAACATAGCCATAATTTCAAGACTTTCTCCGCATAATATTGCGACACTGAAACCTGCTGAAGCGATGTCGTGACATTGGCCCTTTCGTTGCACCATGCTGATTTATGCTCCTTTTTATGTTGAATTCTTCTTATTTTCTTTAAGTTTCTACAAAACAGAAAATTTTGGTGAAAGCTCCATAATTATGCATTAAACTGAACTTTTAAGCTTGAAATATACTCAAAAAATATGAGTTTTAGACTCATCAAACCGCATCTACCAGCTACTTGAGATCATAGAGAGGGAGCGCAATCACCAGCTCCTTCTGTATGTGAAGAACCTGCAAGATTTGGGTGTCGATCTTTTCCCCTACATAACACATGTTCTTCCTCGTCCTTTGCTAAGGGAGGTCGTCAAGGGCGAGCACTTTGTTCTTGTAGACCTTTTAAAGTCATTACCAGGAGGTTCTTCCCAGGTGAAGGCCACTCCGGAACCCTTTGTCTGGCCAGATCATCTACCTTTGGCCGTGCAAGACCCTAAGCATGTCCCCCAACCAACGAAGAAGAAAAAGAAAAAGAAGACTGAGCATGCGAAGGCTGTTGGTGCTGGAATGGAGGGGTTCATGGACTGGATGAATTCGAGAGTTAGCGTGTCGACTGAGGAAGAGGAGGTTGAGATGTTTGGCCTTGTTTCTGGCTTTGTTGCTAGGAAGTGCAAGCGAGCGGCTAGCGCCGTGGGAGACTACCCTCGCTCTGGCACTTGGCAGAGGTCTAAAGTCAGTCCTGGGCCAGATGAAGAGGCCCGTAAGACCTGAGGCAATTAACACTGCATCTCTCATTAGCCTTCTGTCTAACTCGGCTTTGGAGGCTACTCCCCGTGTGCTTCTAGAGCAGCTTATGCACCGATTGTAAAGGGATCCTGACCGAGGATCTCCTGCCGGCACTATGGCGAGGCTCATAGAGGTAGTCGCTTTACTTCCGTCGTTTTGTTTGTGTCAGGTGCCAAATTTGTAGTCAAGGATGCCTAACTAGTCGCATTGAGCCAGATGTTCCCTCACAGAGTGGGTCAGTCCATCCTTGACGAACATACGGCTCTGAATTTCAAGGCGCCGGAAATATTGATTTGTTGTGAGCCTCTTCAAAAATAGGAGTTCCTGAAGCACATGAGCGACCTCTACCCCACTCTCCTCCGGGTGCCTATGGCGGCTCATGCTAAACAATATTCCATCCCGTTTCCCGGCAACTTGGATAGGAAGACCTTCTAGTGTGTGGCCGAAGACGGGATGCTCATCCGCAATCAGAATTTTCACCAATCGGCTGAGCGGGTAAGTTATGATTTTTAATACCTAATTGTTATTTTTGTATTGCAATTTTCTTCTGACATCTCTTTTGCAAGCTGTAATTTCCATTCATAACATGGCTCGCCAAAGATAGTGGAATTCAACCCTGCTTGACGACATGCCGAGAATCCGCGCCCATGCTCAATCACCATCTCTAAGCACGAGGCTTCACGCCCTTAGCCAAGGCGAAATCCAGGTCAAGACCGAGCCGGGAGGCTAAGGCCGGTAGGGAGAAGATTGCATACATGGAGAAGGAAAGAGATGAGGCGAAAAGGGAAGCTAAGGTGGCCCACTTGGCCACCAAAGGCAGAAGCTGACGCCGTAAGGGTAGAGGAGGACTTTCATTAGTGGTCCAAGAGTTTCCCCAATACTACTAGGAGGGCGTGCTCAAGGCGGAGGCTGGGACTACCCGCTTGGAGGTTGAGCGGACATCTCTTCTACTAGAGCTCGAGGTGTCCAAAGATGAGGTGTCCTCTCTCGCTTCTCAGGCGGGCAAGGATAAAGAGGCTATAAAGCAAGAGTACCAGAAGGCTCTAGAGATGATCTTTGCCTATAGGTATGGGTTTTATGTATTCAAACACAACATCTATGGAGATCACCCAGAAGTCCCAAATGGTATGCCCGACTCACACCCATTGCCTTTTGGGTTCTTTACTAATCCCGTGCCCTCCCGTCTAAGTGGTTATCGGCTTACAACGATCAAGTACTCCTCCGAGTGAAACGACCAAGGAACCCATGGAGACTGCTGCCACTGAGGACCAAAGCAAACTTTAGTCTCTTTTTCCGTTTTCATTTTGTAATTTTTTTTTTTTTAAAGGGACCTTGTTCGGCCACCATCATTTGTGTACTCTCTGGACACCATTGGCGCTTTAATGAAATACATATTTTTTGTCTACTTCTACTATTGCTTATTTTTCTTTCTTTCTTTCTTTCACTGTGCAACCCCTTTCCTTAATTTGGTTAGGATGGTCACTTTAGGACGTCATCATTAAGTTGGGGAGCGCCAAAGGTGGTTCGCCTTGCGGCTAGTTAAAAGTAAGGCATTATCTGGGGCTCGTAGTAGAAGCACATGTCAAAGAGCACCGTAGGGCTTAGTCGCATACCAGACCGGGAGGCCTGTCGTGCTTTCTTTTTGGAATTACAACAGCTATGAGACTCGGTTTCCAGTCTGAAGTGCCACAGCTAGAAGCCACGTCTAGTCTTTCAAAGTGCCGCAGGCTGTCACACATCCGGGTCTTTGTAAGTGCCGCTAGTTAAGAGCCACATCCGGCAATACTAACAGCTAGGAGCCACATCCGTCTTTGAAAGTGCCAGCAAGCTAAGAGCCACGTCTGGTCTTTTGTAAGTGCCAATAGGCTAGGAGCCACGTCTGGTCTTTTGAGAAGAGGCAGTTGCAAAATTTTAAAATATTTTAAAGATGATCTTTATTGATAGTGATACTTTCAAAGAAAATTTTACTGGTAATACCTCTTCATATGCATGGCATTCCTTATTCTGGGTACTAGAGTCCCATCTAACTTATTCAACACGTATGATTCGGCTGCCCCCATTCGGACTACTGTGTATGGCCCTTCCCAGTTTGGTTGGAACTTCCCCTCTATAGGGTTAGCCGTGTTTTCAAATACTCTTCTCAAGACCAGGTCTCCAACTCGGAATGTACGCTATTTTACCCGCCTATTGTAGAGGTTTATCAATATTTGCTGGTATGAAGCTATACGCATAGCTGCAGCTTCGAGGAGCTCGTCTGTCATATCTAGGTCTTTAGTAACGACTTCAGATTAGCCTCTTCAGGAATTTCAATTCAAGTGGGTATCCCACTTCCTGCAAATTATAACCCCATCCCATAATTAATTAAGGGCGAACAAGGATATCCCGCTGGCTTTCTACCGTCATTCCGTAAGCCCATAGAGTCCCCGCAGAGTTCATCCACCCATTTTCCTTTTCTTGTCAAAGCGCACGCTTTTCAAGTCATAGAGAGTCTTGTTGGATGATTCCACCCGCCATTGTTCGGGGTACCGCGCAGGCTGAATATGTTCGACTTTCAACTCCGCTGCAAAATTCCCGTATACCCCGCCATCAAACTCGCGGGCCCATCACAATCACTATCGACCGTGGTATTCCGAACCAATAGACGATGTTCTTCCATAAAAAATCGATGACATCTGTTCGATGTGGTTTAAGGTCAAATTTTCACCCATTTTCTAAAATAGTCTATTGCTACCAATAATAAAATTTCTCTGTCACTATGTCATCAGGATTTGAACATAAACTAAAAATAACTGGATCTTGACATTGTTGTTTGGACAAATTTATGACATTGCTATCAAGAACTAAATCTGTAACACCCCAAAATATACCCTGACAGTTTTAAAACATGTTTAGGGTATAATAAAAGTAAACGTATAGTTTTTCGGAAGAAAATAAAGATAAAAATAAAAATTAGCAAGAACCCGGAATTAATACAAAAGTTATGGGTAAATTAATAATTTACCAATTAAGGACCTAAAGGTCATAATTTAATAAGTTCATATGCCAAAGTAGGATTTTTTATAAAATGAAATTGAGGACCAAAGAGTAATAAAAGAAAGATATTAAAAAATCAAATAAGCAAATAAGGAAGAAATTGTGGAAGAGACAAGTGGCTTAAAGGAAAGATGGAGGAAGTTTTCATACTTTGACCGGATGGTCAAGGATGCTCCAAAAGAGAGAAAAAGTGAAATAAAAAGGAAAAATAAATTAAAATAAAAAGGGGATAAGATCAAATAAGGATAAGACCAAAAATAAATATCTCATTTTGGTCTTAGAGAAAGAGGAAAAACGGATAAGGAGAAGAGAAGAGAAGGAGAAGAAGAAGAAGAAGAAGGTGAAGAAGAAGAAGAAGAAGAAGAAGAAGAAGAAGAAGAAGAAGAAGAAAAGAGAAGAAAGAAGGAAGGGAAAAAGAAGATCACAGGTATGGAAACTATGTGTGTATGGAATTTGAGTATGGAATTGTCTAATTTTTGTATAGAAAGCATGGATACATGATTGGAACCTCATTTTGTGTATTGGTCAGTTGGAAACTCCCAAACTCATTTCTTGTTAGGGCTGAAGGAGAAGAACTCTAAGACTCCTATATATGTGTTTTTGGATATGTTTATTGCATTTTGAACTAAGGTAAGGCACCATCTTGATCCTATGCTAGCCTGGTCTTAGGACCGGTTGGATAAGAAAGAAATGGAATCTAGTAGTGAGTCCTCAGAGGTAAATCAGAGACACATCGGTTTAGTTGATGTTAGGCTTTGAATTTCTCACCCGACCAGAGATCAAGTTATGGTCCATTTACCTCGAGCAAAGCCTAATGGAGCGCATCCGCCGGGCCGGGTCCAGCCTGTCCCTCTCGGCCGGGTCCTTCGACCGGGTCCATCCGGCTGGGTCCATTCGGGCCGGGGGGTTGGTCCGGCTAAGTCCATTCCGCTCGGGTTTGTCGGGCCGGGTTCATCCTACGGGTCCATCCGGGTTGATCCATCTAGCTTGGCCGGTCCGGCCAGTCCATCCGCCAGGTCGGGCCTCGCCGGTCTGGTCGATTGAGACCCCAAACTCTTGGGTCATAACTTTTTCATCCGAACTCCAATCTCGTATGCCCCTGACTCTATGGCACCATCAGTCAAGATTTCATCCATATGCTTTGGTGGAGGGCATCGGGTGCTGAGGCCAGCCGGCGAATAATCGGGCAAGACTGTCGCAGAGCCAAATGAGTGGAAGCTTCGTTATTCCTGTGAGACTCCAACTTCGCCTGGTCATAACTTCTTTTTCAACTCCACCGGTGTTCTCAACTCTATGGAAATCCCATTGAGTCAAGAATCTATCCATAGAGCTGATAAAATTGAAATCATATTAGGTCCGTAAATCACGAAAATAGTAGAGACCTCGTTTTAGTAACCATAGTTATTCGTTTTATTATAATGAGATATGAAATGAAGATCTAATAAATGATTATACATATCACATGACATCGGACGACTATAATTATTCGGTATCATGAGATATGTACTGAATATAAAATATATAACTTACCTGTTTCATTTAGAACCCGATAGGATAGATAAAGTATGGCTATAGAGATTATTAATGTTACACTACAGAGTTTACAGATATCGAGACTCGCTTGTCGATGACATGATCCTGCTTGATCATTACATAAAGATAAAGCCACCGTCTTGTACAAAGGATGATACCTTTCTGCATATACGTCTGCTTCAGTCACATTACACAGACAGTCACGTCTCATACAAAGGATGATACCTTCGGTATATATAGATAGAGATCACTGTCTCGTACAATGATAGTACCTTCGTGTACATACAGTTATTTCCCGTATCCGCTTCTAAGGTATTTTCAGACATGAAACATAAAAGAAAATGACAAGTATATGCAAATGAAATGTAAAGAATATATGACATAATATGAGAAGCATAGCACTCATTTATGCGATGATAAGATATGTGTACAAGAATATAATAAAGCATGCAAGATGATATGAAAGATGTTAGACAGATATACTGTTATCAGAATAACATTAAGATAGAAATACAAAGTACATATGAAAGAATATGTAATAGAACATGAAAAGGCTGTTATAAATGAATATGGAATATGCAAATTATAGAAACAGGAATATAGTAAGTAAGTATAGATAGAGATATGCCAAAAGACATAGAACATGTAACGGAAAAGATTGATATGCACAGAATGTAAAGATGATAAGTAATAAAGTTATATGAATATGTATAGATATATGAAATGCATATGTATAAGCTTATGATGGTCACTTCATCAGGGTTGTCCATGCTTATGTTCCCACTAAGCTAGTAAAGCTAGTGCGCCTAATCCGTGTGGAAAATTTCAAGAGAGCTAAAGGACAAGACACTCCACACCAACAAAGATAGGCCAATCTTAGGAGATAGGTGCTCACTCAAAGATCGCTCCACCATCTCGATGTTTTTATTAGATATGTATATGTATAATTGTTTGTACTGTGATGAACTCCAATGAAGAGGAATATATTTTGTATTTGCTACAAAATATATTCCTACTGAAAGTAAAATGTACATGTATAAGTAAATGGACTCAAGATATGTGTATAGATTTCACGGACACCACTCCGATGGTAGCTTTTGTAAATGTAAATGATTTTATTACATTAAATTGCTCAGATACCTACAGTACAAGTTCATCTTTCGAGAAAGAATGTGTCAATGAGAGTCCCAAGATATAGTCTGCACCCCAAGCCCTGTCGATTCGCCATTCTAAGTTCCACATCGGGACTCAAAAGGATAAATCTAGCTCCCACAGGCCAAAACTTATCGAATAACACTTTTTCTGATACGCTACCAAAGACTAACTAAAGTCCTCGCAATCCGTGCCAAAACTTGTCGAGACATGTGACGCCCCAAACCCG
The DNA here is from genome assembly GCA_016808115.1 of Tetrastigma voinierianum. Classification (NCBI taxonomy): domain Eukaryota; kingdom Viridiplantae; phylum Streptophyta; class Magnoliopsida; order Vitales; family Vitaceae; genus Tetrastigma; species Tetrastigma voinierianum. The sequence goes on from JAEQBH010006469.1 coordinate 209,244, forward strand.
GGGTCCGTTGATCACCCGCCAACCCGTGAATACCTGTGAATGCTCCGTGACCCGAAGATGCTATTGAAAATCGCAAGAGTCTCCTTTGTAATGGAGCTCACCCAAATACAAAACTCCGCATAAACTCCGTCCGCAACAACAATATACGCTTATGATTAAACGGCCACTGGGGCTCCATAACAATACAATATACATGCCAACTATGAATCCAACTATACCCAATAGTTACAAGAGTTAATATGTTTTTACTTTAGCACAATACATACATTAAACTTAAAAGCTCTATCACATGTATACATCAAAGCCACAACCTCGGGCTTGTTTTTAATCCTTCGCCCAGATCGAGCCATCCCCTCTCACGCTCCCCCGTACTGCAAAATAACATCCTATTGCAGTGACACTGCTCGCAGTGAAGAATCGCCCTGCCGGCTACTCACCACCTAAGTGCAAGCAATGTTCCATCGAAACACACATTCAAGCAAATGCCGATCCCACTGAATGCCTACATGACCAACTCAGATCCCGAGTCCTCACCGACTCCATCACACTCGCCTAAGCCTCATATGAAAATTATTATTTTGGTTGTTTGTGGACAACCTCCACGTGTATATATATCAATCGGGGTCGTCCGACATTGGATATATTACTGCTGTGGATTTACCTCTCCGACAGAATATCAATCAGCCGCTCCGACGATTGATATTTTTAATTTGGACTACCTTGATAATTAATATTTTTAGACAACATTCGAACCATTTTCTAGATTGCCTCATGCACTAACTCCTAGTCCTAGGATGTTCCAGTTGCATATGGAATGCATGTATGCCATTTCCAATACGCCTAATCACATGAAAATATGTAAATATGCACATATTCACATAATATCCAATCACACAATCATGTCATGTAATTATCATTTCAAACATCAAAATTAGCTCACTTGGGCTAATGATCAAACACGAGCAATTTAATTTAAATCACTCGATCAAACAGATATTTTCACAAATTTTATTTTGTGAATTCACTATTTCCTGAACAGTGAAACCCTCGTTTACTATTCCCTAAAAATCACAAAACATCTGCTCACTTAGTGAACCCTGCTCACTTCGGGCCATTTCCTACCCACTCAACTGCACGATTTATCACACAATTAAAATCAACCCAAAACAGCCGTGGAGCAGTTGCAAGAAACAATTTCAAAATTTTTCACCTTGGCCCCCAAGCTTGGGACCGATCGATGGCTCCCTCACGCCCCATTCAAATTTCAAACATCGAAAAGTACTTAAATGGGAATAAAACTCGCGTAGGAGAAACCTACACTTCCTGAGTTTGAGGAAACTCCCTAAATCCGGTACCCACGTGAAGCCCTCTCCGCGTAGAACAGTTCTCCTTCTTGTCCCGAAGACTGCCGATGATCGGATCGCGCGATATTTTAGAGAGAAGTTTCTCTCTCTAAAGGAAATCTCTCAAAATCTGCCAGAAGTTTCCTGCCATTTGCTGCTTTGCCTCTATTTCAATTTGAGGAGATGAAGACTATTCATTTTTTTGGCATTTAGTGACTTAAAAACTTTTCTAAAAATGACGTTTATGTCCCTCTTTTCCCGCTTTGACATTCCTACTATCTCTATCACCATTTTCCTCATTTCTCTACTATGCCACTTATGGCAATATGAGTACTTGTTATATTTGATTGCCTTCAGATCGGAAAATTTTTTACTTGCGACCCTAAATGCGATACTCGAAAAATAAAGCCGACTTCCTAACATTCTGAATTCTACGAATTTACGTGCTAGCTAGATTTCACGAGACGATTCCAACTGAAATCCATTTTGTCATCTCGAGATCTAGAGAATTAATTCCTGATTTTTAACCGAAATCACAATTCTTGTAATCAAATTACTTATTTTACCCTTATTCCGTAAATCGAATTTCTGCCCTTTACAAGACCAAAGATAATATATATGTGTTTGCTTTATTTAGAAGGTTTCATTTGAAAATGTGTTTTGGTCTAGTTCACTGCAAGTGCACAGGTCGTACAAGTAATAAAAGTGAATTTAAGTCAAGATATCGTTCCGACGAGGATTGATGAAAAATCTAAAGATCAATTAACCCATCTACTCAAGATCCTTACTATTTGAACTCCAAATTCTAAATTAATTTGGTTTTAAATTAAAGGAATTGTAAAAACTAATTAAAATTCTATAACTATATATGAAGAATTCAAAATAATTGATTGGTTCACTAGGTAAGTAACACTGGGAAATAGCTTCAATGTACAATATCAATTCGCATCATTTTATAACATGGTTCACCATCAATTTGAAATTAACTCATTAAAGATGTAAGGCAGGATAGTCGATTTCTCCCACGCAGCATTTCGCTAATTAGATTTTCACGTTCCTTTCAAACACACGAGTCTAATCAATTACTTGTAGAATATAATCCTCTTTCTAAAATCTGGGTATTTTTCCTTCTCGCATTTCACACACTAATTCAGACTAAAGCACTCGCTTCGCAGATGTGGTACAAGCCTTCCCAATTTAATTGTTATCTCATCCATCTAATCTGATAAAATTCTCTATCTCCTTGATTAGATCTCTACTAACACGGGATCAAAATCCTTTCATCCAAAAGAGGAGAAACCTTTTATCAACTAAATTGATATATCATCCAACTAATCCTCACACCATGAGTAGATCAGTGATTTATCGAAGTAGTTCTTCAGAGTTCATTAGTTCCATAATATTAATCTAACATACCCCCAAGTAACTGCTTCATACTCTCAAGATTCTCCGTCTCTGTGTCACTCAGAGGGCCTCTTGGAAATCAAAACAAGATACGCCCTTTCGGGTATGTTTGGCAAATATTCCAACAAGTAATCTCAAGAGCAACACCAATCAAATAAATTAAAGATTTTAATCATGACGTTCTTTCAATTTATTTAAAATAATTAACATCAATTCATTCCTAAAGGAGCTCACTTTTCAAAACTCGGATTATAACCACTGTATGACTAACTAATCAAGAAAATTCACTAAGATCAAGTAGTTTAATTAAAATAAAATGAACTCCATAAATCTCCCCAATTTCATTTAAATCGAGAGTAATGAAAACTAAGATTTTACAATAAACCCATCCTCGACATTCACATATCTACCTGCTCAATCCTAAACAAAAAAAAAAAAAACTAACTAAAAACTAAGCTACGACTAAATTGACGAATAAGAAATAAAATAAAAAATAAAAGTAAAAATAATATAGAAGGAGATTCCTCACAAGAAGTTCCTAGTTTGCGGAAGGTCGCATAGTGTCTGTGATGCTCGTATTTATAGATTTTCAAATGATGGGCCATATTCAAGGCTAAAATTAGGATCCCCAAAAATCGGGCCAATAGGTTGCTTATTACAACATAGAAAATTATGTCGCAACATAGCCGCCATCTTTGTTCCCCAAATTTTTGTCATGGCTTGCAATTTCTTTGTCATGCATGGTTTCATGCGCTGCTTTATTCTGATTCGCCGTGACATAACTTGAAATGTCGTGGACAAAGTTCTCGCTACTGGTTGTCTAGTAATGTTGCATGAGTTTTCAGTCGCGCAAGATAAAACTTTGTTGCAACCAACTTTTCATTCCTTGCTACTCTTGAAAAATGTCGTGACATAAAATTTCTATGTCATGACAAAACTTCTTACCTTTTAGCTTTGTTTTATGTCACGACATAATTTTAAAATGTCACAACATAAAATACTCTTCTGCTCACACCGTGTCGCAACAGTTTTTTGTTCTCTTCTCTTCATCTTATATTGCAACATAGTTTTTTGTTGTCGCAACAAATATTTTTGCCTTCAAACTTCAATATCATATACATACATTACTCGTGCTACGACATTCTTCGTGGTTCTTCCAACTTGTCGCGTATTAACATTTTCTTTGTCACAAATGTGCAGTTCTTCATGCTGCATGTTTTTTGCCATTTAATAGATATTTTCTATGTCGCGACATAGTCTTATTGTCTTGTACTACTGAATCTAAACTCTATGTCACGACAAACCTTGAAAATGTTGCAACAAATTTCCTTCCTTAATCTCTTTTGTACGCTTATCCTGAATCGTTGTATTGCAACATTGAAATCTTGTCAAAGAATAAACTGGTTCTCGACCGCCTCATCGCTTTCCTCCATTTTCGCATACATAATTTTCTTTGTCGCAATGTTAAATAAGTCACTTACAACAAATTGATTGTTATGATTAAAATTATATTGCCATTTGCTTGATCATTGTCGCGACATAGCAAAATAATATTGCTACATTCTTCTTCAACAACTTCTCAATCAATGTCGCGACATAATTTTCCATTGTTGCAACTAAGTTTTGTCTTTTGATTACCATTATGTCGCAATATTCATTTCTTTGTCATAGAATTAATCATTCAATCTCTCTCATTTTGTGTCGTGACAAAGTTGTGAAATGTCGCAGCATTCTTCACTTCTAGTCATGCCCAACTTCTATCTTTTGTTGCAACATGTTCATTGTTCTATTATTATGTCATGACATTCAAATTATGTCGCAAATACCCCGCCTTAGCCAATTTTATGCTTTTCTTGCTAAAAATGTTTCTTTTGCATTTAAAACCTACAAACATAAAGTCGATGAAGATTCATAATTCAACATTCAAATTAACTGGTAAACTTCTAAAATATGCCAGAAAATGAATAAAATAGATGAGTTTAGGACTCAATTCCCCCAAACTTAAGGTTTTTTCTTATCCCCAAGCAAAGAAAAGAAAATTTTGTTTGTCCCAAAACAATTTAGCTTATTTTAAGGACATTTTTATGTTTTGTTCCCACACTTTTCTCTTGAATCCATAATTTGGCAAGAAAAAGGTTAGTTGTAAATTTATTTTTTTAAACATGTTTCAATCTAGAAACTGTGAAGACTTTCAATTGTCTACTAAACAACCAAATAATTTCTATGGTGTAAACAATTATTCGACCCCTCTCGACGGTGTTTGCGACATTTCTCTCTTTTCCTTGCGTGATGGTTAATCTTCTAGGATAATACTCAGCTAACATACTTCTCCTTCATTCTTTAAAGATCCATATGCTTGTTTGTCATATTAATCTTCACTAATGTAAGCATATACCACTTTCAAGATCAATTAGGTCTTTTAGGCTTATAATGTGTGGCTTGGGTAATTGGGTAGATAATTGGACAATTTAGGCTCAATTTTACCCAGATTTCACTTACAACTTACCATACTTGCCTTCATTATGCATCCTTGACTTTTTCCATTTATGTTAACTCTCAAACATCCCCATTTGGTTTGGTGCATCTTTCTGCATACTCTTTCTGACATAGATTCTCTTCCTCATATTAGAAGTTTTTTCTCTTTTCATCTTTTATTAAGGTTTATGGAATAGTGCAATGTTTTGCCTTTTTAAGCTTTCTACCACCCTTAACGAACTCGTTAGCAACTCCATATCGCTTGGCATTAAGGTACTAGGTGTCAAACACCTAAAACTTAATTGTTAAAAGGAGGAAGGCTACAAGACAAAACTCATTCCACCTTGATACTTTTCTTTTCACAGCTTCTTTTCTTCATTCTTTTCATCTTTCGTCATCTCAATTGATTGTCCTTTCTCAACCCTTCTTATCCTCTTTCACAATTTGAAATAATATTCCCCCAAACTTGTCCTCTTCTATCATCGATATTTCATTGGGTGCAACTGGGCAAATAAGGGTTCTTTATCAGAGGATTAGATTTAAGGGAGGGTCTTAGGCTTTTCATTTGCTGGTTGATGATGAAATTATTACTGCTCAAATATGAACTAATGTATATGCTCATGTATATTATAAGGGTAGGCTTTGGAAAGGCTCAAACTTCTAAGGATGAATATATCATTTCCCCGTTAGGTGGTATCGCCAGATTTCACGACTAATAATCTAACAAGTTCTAGGACATTTGGGAGATTAAACTATGATGGATCCCAGAAGAAATTCCTAATCTTAGCACAATTTGTTTCAGAGTTACTTTTGACCATGTGCAATGTTTATTAGGATTCATAATAACTAAACTATTTACAAAAACATAATAATAGGTCTTATTTGTTCCATCATTTGTTAAAATCTTTCTTATTCTTGAATTTCAACACATTCATTGATAATTTAACAACTTCTCTTTTTCAATTCACTTCCTCATACCCCAATTTCATCTATGAAATTTTTGTTTGGTTCCTGGACATGTTGCTATGCTATTTTACAAGTGAAAATCTTATTTAAATCAAACCATTCAATTCAAAGAAATTTAATACAACAACAATTCAATTCCATCATCATTCAAATTCTACCAAACAATTCCCAACTATTCAGCAAATCAACTCAGGAAAGTTGGTTTCTCCATTATTCAACAAAGCTATACACTAAAAGTCATTAATTTTTATTTCTTTAAAATCAAGGAATGAAAAAGAAAATAGACACAAGAGAAATGCAAGATGAAAATAGACACAAATTCTTGAAAAGGATATTTCATTTATGTTTGATTGTACAGGAGATTTAGTCACAAAGCATATGAAGGAGGAAAACAAAGGTTCATTTTTTTATTCTATCATTCTTATCGGACGATTCAAATTCACCGGGTTCAAACTTATAACCGCAGATGAACGGTGAGAATTCGTGGAATCGATCTGGTGGTCCGATTCTTCTTTGTTGGAACATGTACTACTCCACGCAGTTATTTACGCTTAATAAGATCATCTCGTTTGGCGCCTCATGCAGGTTCCCTCAAATTCACCCTCGGCAGAGTACATTTTGATCAAATTATTGTTGATCGTGTCTAAGCTTTCCATCCACAATTTCTCCCTATACTAGTAAGGTTACTTCCATTTCTTGTCCATTATTCTATGATGCACTTTATTTCCATCCTCGATGTTCTTTATACAAGTAAACGAAGGCATCTGCCTTTTGCAGCATGTTGTGCTCCATTACCCATTGCATCCTATATCTCCTTCATGATTTTCAGCAGCTCACTATCCCTCTTTAGCTAGTCGAAAATGAAAGCTCTCTCCCTAGCCTTGAGTTCTTCACTCAATTCTTTTTCTCTATGTTCCAGTTTATTCTTCCATTCTTCATCCTTCTGTTTAAGTGCATCCTCCAAATTCTGATCTTTTCTTCTCAACTCTGCATCCATGTACTCATCCCTCAATTGGAGTTAGAATTTCCAAATTTATTTGTCCCCTCAGATCTCTTTGTCTCATAGCCTTTCAAGATCTCCATCAATTATGTATTGTTATTATGATGCCCCGAGCTCTCACCGGTCTCCCATGGATTTGTCTTAAGTCCGGGATACTGGCCAAATGGGGCTCAAACTCGTCGTTGATGCTCTGAGTCATGATCTCAAATCAGATTTCGTCGTATTGCGTTCATTCCTTCATCTTTTTTAGCTTCTACTTCTTTTTCCTTGCCTCTGTTCTTTGGCCCCTTAATTATTCCTGTCAATGTCAGAGGTGAAGCCTTAGGACATGTCTCTTCTTCTTCCCAATCTCCTTCCTCACATCGCCTAAAAATGCACAAATCTTACGATTAGTGCCGGATGTGGGGTACTAGTCCCCTCATAGCTTCTCAAAATCGAAGTTTTCTATTGTTTCAACATTGAATTTGTATCCCTTTAAGATGGCATACAAAAGTACTGCCTTCTTCTACCTGGATCAGACTCAAGTGTTTAGAAGGTAAATGATTGAGCAATGAAATAAAACCAAACTCTCGCCCTGCTCGGGCCAATCCATCCTTTGCAATGGACTCATGAGGATTCTTCCTTGTGGTATCTATGTCCCTTTCCCCATCAATCAAGAAATCAATAATCTTTTGGAAATCAAGTTCTTTACTAGTTTCGAATCCTCGAACTGCTTCTTTCCTCGTTCAGATTGAAAGTTTGGTCGATCTTCTCCCTACTGAACGATATCCATTTACCTCTGACATACACAGTCTTTTCCTTCATCCCTACCATGTTTGAGTAGAATTCCTTCACCACATCTACAAATCCAGAGCTCTCAGGCTCACAAAGAGGTGTCATCCTTCTTTCCGACTATTTCTAGTGGTAAGATTAACTCCGCCGATACCTCTTTTGCCAATGAAGTCACTGTGCTGCAACTTGTCCCTCTAAGCGAAATAATCAAGCTCTAAAACAAAATCACTTGCTTTTTCCTCCCTGTGCTCAGCTCCAGCTTCTTCAACTCCTCTTTTTCTTCTCGGCTTTAGTTAGTTGTTCTGGCTTTCGATCTTGTTTTCGTGATCTTTGTTCCTCTCAGACTACTCCTAACTCGAGTTTCTCGAATCGCTTCCCCGCCCCTCTCGCGCACTCTTCCATCATTTCGTTCAGATTAGAACAAGGTACAACGACTCTATTACGGTCGAAATATGGTTTCGGGAATCCAGGCAGCAGAAATGAGAGATTTGGTGAATAAGGTGAGTGGGTTGGATGGTTTATGAGAGGAAGGTGGCCTTCGGATTTCAAATTATTCATTTATGGGCCAACGCTTTGTTGTGCCTTTAAATGTCATGGTCAAATACTAGCCTAGGGTTTATTTCCTTTTTAATTATAGTCATGATATAAAGAAATAATGTCGCGACATATTTTCTGCAATCAATTAAAGGCTAGGTCAATTTTTTGTTGCAACGGAGCAAAAATGTCGTGACATAAAAATATGTTGTTCAAGTGTACTTATGTCATGACAAAGAGGAATAATTTCGCGACAAACACTTTCTTGCAAATCAGAGTTTAAAGCCAGCTTTGTCGCAACAAAGAGAGAATGTCGCGACCTAATTCATTCATCTCACTTAAAAGAAATGTCGCGACAAAAATTGTTTGTCATGACAATCTTATGGTTTTCCTCAAAATTGCAATAATTAACATTTTTCAAACTAACACACACATAACAAAGATGCACAATATATTATCTATCCCATCAAATCATACTATTGAAGACACATCTAACATCAAAGAACCTCAATTCAATTATGAACAAAACATCTCATTTCTTCACTGAATATATTTCAACATGATAATCATCAAGGTAGTCAAGGAATAAGCATAACAAAGCTATTTCAAATTTCTTACTCTAAAACTTTTTTTCATTCCCCCAAACTTCAACTGTGCATTCTCATTAAGGACAGTTAGGGAAAAAGAGAAACTCCTCCTTGTAGCACTTTCTGCCTGATAAGTCTAAGAATTAATGATTCCAAATAAAATCCATCTCTAATACAACTTCATTGTCCTGAAAAATTAACAAGATCATTAAATAAAATTTCAAACAAAATTAAAGCTAAACTTCAAACGCACAAAAATTTAAAAAAAATCAAGTTAACTACAAGAATTAAAAGTTGCTTGGGTTGTCTCCCGCTATTACTCACTTTAATGTCTTAGCTGTGGATTTGATGCAAAATGCTTTCCTTTCAGCAAAATTCTTCCTCTCTTCAAAATCTGAATTAATCTTCATTTATGTTCCCTCCAAGATAATGTTTTAATCTCTGACCATGTACTTTAAACTCATCCCGCATTCGGGCCAAAGCCATCATACAGCGCGTACTTGCTACTACTGTGTATGACTACTCCATCTCGACTTCAGCTTTTCGAAACAATTTGAACTTAGAATTGATAACAGAACTTATTCCTCCCCGCTTTGAATTCCTCCGTAATCTTCTGATCATGCCACTTCTTTGTCTTATCTTTGTAGATTCTGGCATTATCATAAGCTTCATTCCTCAACTCTTCGAGTTCATTCATTTAGAGTAATCTCTTTTCTTTGGCAGCTCGAAAATCACAATTTAGTTTCTTGATGGCCCACATAGCTTTATATTCGAGTTCTAAAGGAAGATGACAATGTTTTCCAAATACAATTCTGTATGGGAACATTCCAATGGGAAGCTTTGCATACCTCTATAAGCGCACAATGCATCATCTACTTTATGCACTCACTCTTTTTCGCTGAAGTTCATTGTTTCTAACTTTTATCTCCCTATTAAAATCTCGCCGCCCATTTGACTGAGGGTGATAAGCCAATCCCATTACATGTTTGATTCCATATCTGCTCATGAGTTTTGCAAAAACCTTGTTTGCGAAATGACTTCGCTCATCAATTGCTCTGGGTGCTCCAAATCTGTGCAAAATATTTATATGAATAAACCCAACCACTATGCTCACATCATTTTTGGGACAAGCTATTGCTTCCACTATTTAGATACATAATCCACAGCTAGGATAATGTAAAGATTTCCAAATGAGGATAGGAAAGGTCTTATGAAGTCGATCCCCCATACATCAAAAATCAAGACCAATTAGGATTCTCAGGCACTCATTTCTTCTACTTATGTTGCCCATTCTCTGACATTTATCATAATGTTTTACCCATTCAAAGCAGTCTTTGAATAGAGTAGGCTAATAAAATCCTGATTGGAGAATTTTATGGGTTGTTCTATCTCCTGCAAATTGTCCTCCATATGGTGATGCATGACATTTATTAAAAATTTCACCTTGTTTTGTTTCTGGTACACATCTCCTGATAATCATATCTGCTCCTCTTTTGAAAAGTAGTGAGTCATCCTAAATATAAAACCTGCTATAAGTTCTTAACTTCCTTTTCTCAAGATAGGCCGAACTCCGTGTGGCATAATTCCACAAGCTAGCACTTCATACATCAAGATACCGTATTTGAACTCATAACATAAATAGTTGCTCGTCAAGAAAGTTTTCGGCTATTTCAATTTCCTTTTCCTCTTCAGTAGTCTTTTCTAGTCTAGACAAGTGATAAGCTATCACATTATCACTACCTTTTTTATCTTTGATTTATAAATCAAACTCTTGCAGCAATAATACCCATCTAATCAATATTGGCTTCTGACATCTTTTCTTCGCCCATCGATATTTAATAAAGGAAGAGCTGATCGGTGTGTATTATAACATGGATCCCAATATATAAGTAAGGTCGAATTTTTTAGAAGCAAACACCATGTCGCAGATCTCCTTTTACTGCAGGTATAATTTCTCAGGCTTCATTGAAGGTTTTGTTGGCATAGTATATGGCCTTGAATATCTTCTCAGTTCTTTGTCCCAATACTACTCCCATTGCATAGTCACTAGCATCACACATTATTTCAAACTCCTAGTTCCAGTCAGGTGTTACCATGATGGGAGCTATAACCAATATGGATTTAATATCTTCAAATGCAGCTTTGCATGATTCATCAAAATCAAACTTCGCATCTTTTTCCAGCAATCTGCATAATGGTCTAGAGATTTTTGAGAAGTCCTTTATAAATCTTCTATAAAATCCTACATGTCCTAGGAAACTTCTTATCCCTTTAATTGTTGTTGGTGGCAGGAAATTCTTTATAATAGCAACTTTTGCTTGGTCTACTTCTAACCCAACTGTAGAAATCTTGTGCCCCAAAACAATGCCCTCTGCTACCATGAAATGACATTTTTCCCAATTCAAAGCTAGATTTTTGTTTTGGCACCTTTGAAGTACTGTTTCCAAAATTTTCAAGCATCTCTCGAAACTGGATCCATATACTGAGAAGTCATCCATGAAGATTTCCATAACCTCTTCCACCAAATCTGAAAACATAGACATCATACATATTTGAAAGGTGGCAGGAGCATTACATAATCCAAATGGCATCCTTCTAAAAGCCAAGGTACCATAAGGACATGTAAATGTAGTTTTCTCCTGATCCTCATAGGCTATGGCAATCTGGTTATATCCGGAATATCCATCAAGAAAACAGTAATGGGGGTGTCTTGCTAACCTATCCATCATTTAGTCAATGGAAGGTAGAGGATAATGATCCTTTCTTATAGCAGTATTTAGTTTTTTATAATCTATACACACCCTCCATCTTGTCACAGTTCTTGTAAGAATCAATTCATTCTTCTCATTTCTGATTATAGTAAATCCACCCTTCTTGGGAACCACATGAACTGGGCTCACCTAAGGGTTGTTTGAGACTGCATATATAAAGTCTGCATTCATCCATTTCGGTACTTCTTTTCTGACAACTTCTTTCATTATTGGATTCAGCCTTCTTTGATGTTCAATGGAAGTCTTTACATTATCTTCCAAAAGGATCTTGTGCATGTAGATAGAAGGACTGATTCCTTTTAAATCTTCTATTGACCAACCAATTGCTTCCTTGTATTTTTTGAGAATTTCTAGTAGTTTTTGTTCTTCAAGCTCAGTCAATGCAGCTGAAATAACAACAGGTTTTGCTTTTTCTAGTTCTACATACATTTCAAATGTCGTGGTAATCTTTCAATGCTGCATCTCACTGATTTACTTTTTTTATCACATTATTTTCTGTATCGCTTACTACATTAGTACTGCATTTTTGATTCAAATTGAGCTCAAAATTCAACATTAAGAACTTCAAGATACCGGGAAATTCATCTCATTTTCATTCATTGAAATCAATCTTAAAATCATTTATCGCTTCGTGACTACTGGGAACTTTGTTTCTACAATCTTACAATCAATATTGTCAAATTCTACCTATTTCAAACTGTGATTGAGATTGAAGTGCATTGTCTCATCTCCAACCCTTAAACTAAGCTCTCCTTTCTTCACATCTACCAAAGCTGCTCTTATAGCAAGGAAAGGCCTTCCTAGCAGCAGTGAGACTTGTTTGTCTTCTTCAATATCAATAACCACAAAGTTCATTGGAAAAATGAAATTTCCCACTTTGATAAGCACGTCCTCAAGAATGCCCATAAGTTGTGCTAAGGTTTTGTCTGCCATCTACAGGGTCATGGCTGTGGGAGTAAGCTCCCCCAAACTTAGTCTTTTGACTATAGATAAGGGCATCAAGTTTATGCTAGCTCTAAAATCACACAATGCTTTTCCCATTTCAGAATTTCTATCGCATACGAATAAGTGAAGTCGCTCGATCCTCGTATTTCACTGCAAAGACTTCAGATAACTACACCGCAAAGTTGTCAGTTAGGCTAATGCTTTCCCATTTCCTCGTAATTCCTATCGCGTGCAAGGAATAGTGAAGTTGCCCCGATTCTCGCATTTCATTGGTAAAGACCTCCTCGATAACTAAGACTGCAGAAAGCTGTCATAGGCTCACTACTCCTTCTTCATCAATTTTTCTTTTTCTGCTCAATATATCCTTCATAAATTTAGCATAGTGAGGCATTTGAGTCAGTGCCTCTGAAAAAGGGACATTAACCTCTATTTTCTTGAACATGTTCAATAATCTAGAGAATTGCTCATCTAGCTTAACTTTCTACAGCCTCTAAGGGAATGGGACTTGAGGCTTGTAAGCTTGAACATCTTCCTTCTTCCTTAGATCTCCCTCTTCAACTTGTTGCTTTTACTGCATTTTTACTGTTCTCTCTTCTTCAGCAACCTCTTATGTAAAGTCCCAAAAATAGCCTTTTCGTTTTATTATTTTACTTTATAGCATTTTCTACTATTATAATTTTTTTTTATATTTTATTGGTTTTAAGTGATAAAAATAGAGGTTTTTAACGTGAGAATTCGCATAGTGGATTAGTGCACCCCAAATTAAGCCCTAGTAGTTTAATTATATGTTTAGGGTATAATACAAGTTAAAATAAAACCAGAATTAATACAAGAGTCAAGGTTAAATTGATAAAATATCAAAATGAGGACCCAAAGGTCATAAATGAAGAAGAGTATATGCCAAAGTAGAAATGTGATAAGTTTTTATGCAAATGAAATAGAAATTAAGGGCTTTAATGCAAAAATTAAAAAAGAAAGCCAAAAAGGGGAAGGCCAAACAAGGCCTTATACAAGATGAGAATAAGACCAAATTTGGTCTAGTGAAATGAGACTACTTCTCACCTGGGGCAAAAGGAGCCAGCACGTTCGAGAGAGGGTGATGAGTCTTAAACTCACTCCATTCAGAATCCATTTTTCTTTTGCATGTTTTAACAATTTTAAATCTATTTGTATGCCAAATTATGGAATATTCACCAAATTTATGTTTTTATGTGTGTTATTTGAAAAGAGAGAAAACAAGGAAAAGAAGCTAAAAAGGTGGAAATGCAACAAGATTGTCGCGATTAATTTTGTTTTTCGCAACAAAAAATTCAAAAAGGCCAAAGGAACTATGTCGTAGCCAGCAACTAAATGTCACAAGAAAGTTCAAACAGAGATCAATGGCAAAAGAGAAATTTATGTCGCGACAAAGAGTTTTTTGTCGCGACATTATTGAAGAAAGGTGAGAAGAAAACTGTCGCGACAATACGTTGCTCTGTCGCAACAATGATCAAAGCAAATAGCAAAGGAGTTGTGTCGTAACAAGATTTCCTCTGTCGCGACATAAAGGGCTAACGATTAATAAATTAACTCTGTCGCGACAAAAGATAGTTCTGTCGCGACAGAAAATGCTAAGAATACAACACAAGTCAGCTGAGACAAGTGGTTTTATGTTGCAACAAAGTTTTTAGCACCAAGCCAGCTCAAGGGGAAATTTATGTCACAATAAAGAAAATCCTGTCGCGACATAACATTCATAATTCACAACCAAGAGCAACAAAATCTCTGTCGCGACAAAGATTATTTTTGTCACGACAAACAAAACATGAAGGAGGTGAATTCCCTGTCGCGACAAGAAGCTGAAGAGTAACACAAGAAGAAAGGAGACAAATTCTGCGGCGCATAATTAAGAGTCAAGGAAAAACCTGCGGTTCCGACAGCGTTTTCCTGTCACAACAATAAAAGCTATGGAATGATAAAATTATGTCATGATAAAGAAAAAGTAGGTCGTGATAGAAATTGAAGAAGAACTGAGAATGGCCAAGGCAATTGTGTCGCAACATATAATTCTATGTCGCGACGAACAACTCATCAAGCGATAAGAATCAGAGAAGAAAAGTCTATCGCGACTGGGCGAGTTTCAGGTAACTACGTAAAATTGCTAAGGACTAAAAAATCCTATCGCTGGCAGTTGATAGGCTAGGTTGCAAATGTCATTACGACAAGGAAAAATTATGTCGCGACAAACTCCAAAAGAACAAGGACATGAGAAGCTGGGTGCAAACAGGTTTGGTGTTGCGACACAAGGCATTCTTGTCGCAACAAGAACAAGGCTGCTGAATACAATTTATGTCGCGACATTATCAAAGTATATCTTGACATTATCAAATTATGTCATGACACAATCCAAGAGCAAGCCCAGAGAACAGGTCGTGACAGAACACAAGAAGCTACAATAGAGGCAGCGATAAAGACTGAAAGCTCTGTCGAGATAAACCTTTCTATGTCATGACAAAGAAAACAATCTGGGCCATAATTTTAGGAATCCACAACGTAATTAATGAAGTGAGGCCCAACATTTGAAAGCCTATAAATACACGCTCTAAAGTAAGTAAATGCACGCAAATTTCGGCTATTCTGATTTCTAAAGGCTGGAAGACTCTTTACATTTTTATTTTATTTTTTATTTTATTTTATTTTTCATTTTAGTAGATTTAGCTTAGTATAGTTTTTTATTTGCTAGTTTTCCTTTAATTTTTTTCGATTTGGGTATTGTAATCAAGTGCAGCTTCGAAATGGCATTTTTTTATAAATTCTTCTTTTCATTTACTGATTGATTTAAATGATGCCTGAGTTTCTGTAGTTCATTTATTTTAGTTCGTTTATACTCTGAATTTTCCCGATAAGTTAGCTCACCAAGAGTAACCGCTTTGAAAGTCGAGCTCATTAGAAACTGGCCACGATGATAGTCATTTTGTCGCATACAGAAGAAAGCTTTAATTAGAATTCTTGAATTTATTTGATTTGTATTATTTATAAATTTATTTCGTTTCTTAATACTTCAAGACTGCACCCAATGCAAGGCATCAGATTCACTGAATTTCCGTGAGGCCCTCTGAAGTGACACAAAGATGGAGAATCCTAAGAGTGTAGAGCTTTTCATGGCATGGTAACCAATACTATAACTAATGAACTTTGAAGGATTACTCAGATAGATCACCAACTCACTTATAAGTTGAGGAAGGTTTAATGAAGTATCTATTTAATCACTCAGAGGTCTCTCCTATTTCTGCTGAATTGATTATGATTCCTTGTTAGCTGAGATCTAATTAAGGAGATGGAAATTTTCATCAGAAGTGTAAGATGAGGTGTCAATCAACTTGGAGAAGGCGTGCAATGTCATGTCTATGGGGGCAAGAATTCTTTATTCCTAAGATCTGAGTATGAAGTATTGAAAAAGGAAAAATACTTAAATCTTAGAAAGAGAGTTACATATTACAAGTAACTAATTAGAATCATGTCTCATAAATGAATATGAACCTTAATCGCTAATAGTGTGCATGGTCGAGGGATAAATCCAAACTATACCACTCAGATATTTGACAAACTCACTTTTCCAATTTATGGTTGAGCTTGAATTTAAAAAGGTGATGATTACGACTGATTCATTTCTAGCTCATTCTCGCCAATGAATTCTCAACCCTAAATTTTATTAAACTTTACTTTTGAATATAAAGGATTTAAACCTAGGACTATATTTTTAATCCTCTTATCATCATAACAGTGGAATTCAAATAGTAATGGTCTTAAGTAGTTGGGGTAGTTAGTCTTTTGATTTATCATCTTTTCTCGTGGGAACGATATCTAGACTTAAATATCCACTTTTATTTCTTATACGACCTATGCACTTGCAGTGATAGAGACCACACACACAAATTTTAAATGAGGCATTTTAAAAACAAAGAACAATTCCATCTTTTCATACATATGAAAAATGGTCTTTACAAGTTTTTGGCATTTTTACCATGGACTGAAAAGTTCTTATGTGGCAAGCATCAAGATTGGTATACACTGACACATCATATAGTTTGGTCTTAATGCTTGCGTCATATCGAGGATTAGGTAATATTCCTTTGGTAGTAGTGTCATAAATTTGTATATATCATTTGGTCTTAACAAGGGGGAGAAGCCATCTTTGGACTCTACTTGTTCTTAAATAGGAAGGAAGAAGGAAAGCTAGAGAAGTGTTAAAAAAGATTAAGGTATGGATACTTGTCTAAGTTTGGGTATGGATTCACCCATTTGCTTTCCTAACTCCCTCTTTGATTGTGTTTGGATTGGTAAAACCAAAAGTTAGTATATATATGTTTGAGTTAGAGTTCAAGCAGCCTTTTTGGTTTGATTAGGATTGGTTTTGAGGAATTTTTGTATAAAGGAAATGTTGAAGTTTTAGGGGAGATGCTATTAAAAAATTTCCAAAACCCATGTTTTTTTTTTGTCATAACTTGATCATTTCTCATCCAAATTGAGTGATTCAAATTTCTGGGTAAACTAGAGTTTTAGGAGAACAAATTTTCTTGAAATAAGTGTATTCAAATTTGGATCCCATTAGACTTAGAAATTGTCAGCAAAGCTCTGTTTTCTAGCAAATTCTCGGTTCTGTTTGGCACAGCTGTGTTTTGGCATACTTGGTATTTAGGCCATAAGTTGAGTTTCACTCATCCAAATTGAGTGATTCAAATTTCTAGGTAAACTAGACTTTTAGGAAAACAAATTCCCTTGAAATAAGTGTATTAAAATTTGGACCCCATTGAACCCATAAAATCATCAAAGTGAAGTTCTATTTTCGGACAAATTCTGGTTATGTTTTGAAAATAGAGTAGTCCTGGTTGTTTAGGACATATCTTTTGGAAGCTCAAAGGTTCAATTGATGATTACGATTTACTAAAAATAGACTCATAGAAATATCATTTTCTGAAGGAAGTCAGAAAATATGACTCATTCGTTCTTTAAAATTTTAATATGAAGGTGTATTGGGTAGAATCAACCCTAACTTAAACACTAACATGCATGACTCGATTTTTCTTTGTTTGTTCTCTGACAGGACGTATTTCGTGATGGATTAGTGGGATTATGATGATAAACCTGACCTAAAAATAAGGATCTCCAAGGATAGGAGACCAGAATCGACAACCTTTGGTTTGTTCTTCATACTTTCTTCTTGTTTCAAGTTTTGTTTGTTTGTCAAACAAATCGATTAATGTCTTGTTGTGAAATCGCATTTTTAGTTTGAACCGCTTAAATTCTGAAATGTTTGACAAACATTCGCATATGTGCTTCTATTTAAACCATAAATGAATTTACTGGTGTCAAGCTAATTGATTTATAAATTAACTATGTAGTGGAAAACATGATGGGATTCACGTATGTACATGCGAATCTGTCAAGAATGTTAATTGTATCGTGAAAATGTGAAAATGGTATTGTAAATGACTAATTATTAATGCCCTTAAGAGAATGTTAACCGTCATGTTCGAGTTAGGGATAGATTGGTATACCAATAAGGGTCAATGTAGTAGTACTGCGAACGAAATGATTTATAGTGACATACCGATCCATAGCCCAACAGACAAAAGATTCTAAGAGGTACACAAATGAAAATAAATGACCAAATTCCATACCCCAATAGACAGCATCGAAGTTATTAAATGTTTTCTACCGGACCGTGCATGTGATTCCATTATCCTACGCATCAAAAGTTTTGGTTAGATTAGTTTAAGAGCAAAATGATTAATAATTGTGTGGATTGTGTGAATTGAGTTGTGACAAGAATAATAACATATGGGAGCATGAAAGATCAGAATTATTGTATTTCTATATTTGAGAAAAATGAAAGTATGTTAAACTACTATAAAATGGTATATTTATAAATATTGCATTGATCACATGAGTAGTATGTTGAAAGGTTGTTTGGAAAATATGTTGAATGATTTTAAGGTGATTAAGTGATGCATATAGAAAAAGTTAATTGTTGTGCATATATATGTGGTATAATTGTTTGAAATGAGAATAGAAATAAAGAACCACTAAGCATGAAAATGCTTAGCGTCGCTTCCATGCAAGTGTGCAACGAGTAGATAATGGCAGACCGGACCTCGTGAGCCTGCAGTCATCACAAATCGTAGGAGTATAAGTAAATGTTATATCTCATGCATACACTTCATTCCATGATATCATGTGACTACCTTGTATTGAAATCAAAAGATGTAAAGATCTTCATAATAAGATTATATTTTTAAATTTTTTTTTCTCATGGAATGTACTTTACATTATGGATTTTCAAAGATAAGAGGTGAACTCTGACAAATATTTTGCAAATTATTTGGAAAGGGCATGGAAATGTCGTTTTGTATAAATATTGTACTAAAGTATAGTTATGGGCTCTTTAGAAAAGATATAATGCATACTTCTTATATTAATGAATGTGAATAAGTAGTAATATCATATTCACATATATAAATATGATTAAATGGATATTAAATATCCAGGTGAAAATGAGTATATGAAATGTGTTTACAAATAAATGGATTTAGTGGTCCCGCCCCTAGCCTCTCCAGCCCGCCTCGTTGGCCTGCCGTCGTTAGGGGCGTGACATTTGAACTGCATCGTCCACTCCCTCCTCCAATTTCGATGTTTTTCTTCTCGCCTTCTTTCTCTCTCATTTCTTCTTATTCCACCTCACTTCTTTAGAGTCACTGCCATACAATCTTTAGAATTCTTCTTAGAGTCACTTGAGAAGACATCCTTTGACTAGTTCTACATTGCTAGAGTCACCGCCTCTACTTATAAGCCTGCATTTTTCGTAAAGGCATTCAGAAAGTAGCTTCAACACAAACAGAGCTTCGAATGTCGTTAGTCAAAGAACTTTTGTTCATGTGAGCATTCAATCAGGTTTTTGCTTTCTTTCTCCCATGAAGCTTATCATCTGATCTTCAAAAGACTGACCTTATCCGCCCCCGCCGATTTCAACCTTTGGTCGTTTCATTGGCTGTCTCGAAAACCATGTCAATTACATGCTATCGCTGAGCATCCAAAGATCGCCTTCATTCTTCTTTTTGATGCAAATCCATATGATAAATTCCTCATGGTTTCCTCAAGGTCAGGTGTAGTGTAGGCAAGTTTGAGGTTTGGCTTTAAAGTTGTAAACTTATTAGCATTGAGAAACTGTGCCTCCTCAACTTGATAAGGACCCTCATGGGCTAGTCCCTCTTTAGCACTAATCTTCTTCTCATTTCTTTCAACTGTTTCCACTTCATGTGCTAAGTGCATTCTCCTATCTTGGTTTCCCATCTTGTTCATCAATGCCTCAAGTTTTTCTTCTATGGTAGCTCATTCCGTCACTCTATCACCCACTCCCTTCATTCTCGTCGCTTCCCGAAGTTTCAAATGGAGCCTATAGTTTTACTTCGCAAGATCTTCAATCGCAACGGCCTCTTCCGCAGACTCTTCCTCTTGGCCTGCTCCACGCCAGGCCGCATCTATTATGCCTTCGGGAGGTGTAGTTCATAGAGTGATAAAGATTTCATCCGGTAGTTAAATCAATGCCATGAATTAGGTATCTTTTTCAAAGAATTTAATCTTCCCATGCAGTATAGAGACTTTCATCCTCTCCTTGTTTGAACACTATGGTTTCCCCTCCCCTTTCTGAAATAAGGGCAGGAGGGAAGAATTTGCTCATGTAAGCCTCCACCAACTCTTCCCAATTATTCATTGATTCATATGGCAATGATTCAAACCAAGTGGCTACCACATCTCTCAATGAAAAAGGGAATAATTGCAACTTGATCACCTCAAGTCTCACCCCATTCAACTTCACTGTGTTTTCCATTTGCAAGAATCTTCCCATATGCTCATTGGGATCTTCACTTGGATGCCTAGTGTATTGATGCTACTGCACCATTGTGATCAAAGCTAGCTTTAGCACAAAATTATTGGCCTCTATAGCAGGTTGTCTCACAACAGAGTATTCATCTTGAATAGTTGGCCTCTAAAAATCCTCCATAGTCATTTGCCTCTAAGGTCTCTCTACTACCTCTTCTTTAGGAATAGGTTGCATCCTTTCCTTCTACTCTGCCATAGTTGTTGATTCAACACTCTTTACTTTCCTCATATTTCTCAGTGTTCTTTCCAGTTATGTGTCCAAAGGAAGCAATTCTACTTCTAGTTTTCTATGCATGTAAAATCTTCCTTAAATAGAAACACACTAAGATCAAATGAAATATGTGGAAAACAGCTAAATTCAATTTAAGCTCATAAAATATTTTCAGTAGCTCAGTCAGGCACTGTAGTTAAAACTAATTTTGTAATTTTCTGAAATTTTTGGTAAAACAGAGAAAAATATCCAAATTAGCAATCTCTCTTTGGTTGGAATATTGATATTTGGATTCTCTTGTCTATCATCGGAAACGACACCAAAAACTTGTTGACTAGATTTTTAACATATACCAAAAATAACTAGATCTTGACATTGTTGTTTGGACAAATTTCTTACATTTCTATCAAGAACTAAATCGGTCCCCGACAACGGAGCCAAAAACTTGTTAACTAGCCAATTTTCCGACATGACTACCAAAGACTAACTAAAGTCCCCAACAACGACACCAAAAACTTGTTGAGACCAAAGATAATAAATATGTGTTTTCTTTATATGAGAAGGTTTCATTTGAAAATGTGTTTTGGTCTAGTTCACTACAAGTGCACAATTTGTACAAGTAATAAAAGTGGATTTAAGTCCAGATATCGTTCCCATGAGGATTGACTTAAAATCTAAAGATCAATTACCCCCATCTACTCAAGATTCTAACTATTTGAACTCCAAATTCTAAATTGATTTGGTTTTAAACTAAAGGAATTGTAAAAACTAATTAAAATTCTATAACTATATATGAAGAATTCAATATAATTCGATTGGAAAGTTCATTAGGAAATAGTTCAATGTACAATTATCAATTTCTACATCATTTTATAACATGGTTTAGCCATCAGTTTGAAATCTAAACTTGTCAAAGATGCAAGGTAGTATAGTTCGGATTTCTCCACACCCTATACATTTCGCTAATTATATTTTCATGTTCCTTTCAGATACATGAATCTAATTAGTTACTTGTAGAATATAATCATCTTTCTAAGATCAAGGTATTTTTCCTTCTCAGTACTTCACACTAATCTTAGTACTGAAGAATTATTGCCCCTATAGACAGGGTAATACAAGCCTTCCGTAATTTAATTGGTATCTCATCCATCTAATATGATAAAATTCTCTATCTCCTTTATTAGATCTCTACTAACACGGGATTAAGATCCTTTCATCAGAAAGAGGAGAAACCTCTGATAAACTAAATTGATATATCATCCAACTATTCCTCACACCATGAGTAAATCATTAATTTATCAAAGTAGTTCTTCAGAGTTCATTAGTTCCATAATATTAGTCTAACATACCCTAAGTAATCGCCCATACTCTTAGATTCTCCGTCTCGTGGTCACCAAAGCGCCTCTTGAAATCGTGAGAAAGATATAGTCCTTTTCTGGGTACACGCTACTAATATTCTGAACAAGTAATCTCAAAAACAACATCAATCAAATAAATTCAAGTTTCGAACTATGATGTTCTTTCAAGTTATGCATAAAATATTAATTAACATCGATTCATTCCCAAAGGGAGCTCAGTCTTTCAAAACTAGATTACAACTAACAATGACTAAATGATCTGGAAAATTCATTGAGATTGCAAGCGAACTAAAATAAATGAACTCCATAAATTCTCCAAATCACATTTAAATCATACAGTAGTGAAAACTAAGAGCTTCATAATAAACCCAAATTTCGACACTTCTCAGACCGTATCACCTGCTTTGTCCTAAACAAAAAACTAACTAAAAACTAAGCTACGACTAAATTGACAAATAAGAAATAAAAATAAAAGTAAAAATAATATACAAGGAGATTCCTGCTACCAAGAAGTTCCTGTTTTGGTGAAAGCTGCACATAGTGTCTTAGATGCTTCTATTTATAGATTTTCAACGATGGGCCACTCATACAATAAAATCAGATCCCCAAAAACTGCCTAGTAGGTTGCTTTGTCGCGACATAGTTGTCATCTTTGCTCCCCAGCTTTTTTCGTGGCTTGCATTTTTCTATCGCAACATGGTTTCGTGCTTTCTTCTTGGATTCTGTCGCGACATAATCAAAATATCACGACAAAGTTCTACTGAAGTTGTCTAGTAATTGTCGCGAAATGAGTTTCTTATCTCGCAACATAAAAACATTGTTGCAACCAAATTTTCATTCCTTGTTGCTCTTGAAAAATGTCACTTATTATTAAAATTTCTTTGTCATGACAAAGCTTCTTACCTTGCAGCTTTTTTATATGTCGTGACATAATTTTGAAATGTCGCAACATAAAATACTCTTTTGCTCACACTATATCGCAACAATTTTCTGTTCTCTTATCTCCATCTTATATCGCGACATAGTTTTCTGTTGTCGTGACAAATATTTTTGCCTTTGGCTCTTCAACTTTGTTGCGACATACACATCGTGTTACGACATTCTTCAGGGTTTTTCTCAACTCAGAGCGACAATATTTTTTTGTCGCGACTGCAGTTCCTCACAAATGCATGTAATTGTTGTCATGACATATATTCTATGTCGTGATATGGTCCTATTGTTCAGACGTCAATCAACTCTATGTCGCAATAGACCTTGAAAATGTCATGACATATTTCCTTCCTTGATCTTGGTCGCTAAATTAATCAATTAAGGTAACATTGAAATCTTTGTCGCGATAAACTTGTCTTCGACTTATCTCATTGTTTTCCATTTTCTCGTCAGGATGAATCTTTCAATTTACGGGCCTTTATGTCACGACACAAATTTGATTGTTGAGACAAAATTCTACTACCATTTGCTTGATCATTGTCATGACAGAGCAAAATAATATTGCGACATTCTTCTTCAACAACTTCTCAATCAATGTCGTGACATAATTTTCCATTGTTGTGACAAAGTTTTTCCTTATGTCACAACATTCATTTCTTTGTCGCAACATTTATCATTCAATTTCTCTCATTTTGTGCTACAAAAAAGTTGTGAAATGTCGCAACATTCTTCACTTCTAGCTTGAGTTCATCTTTTATTTTTTGTTACGACATAGCATTGCTTGTTACGACATAGCTTCTGTTAGTTCTATTGAGATTATGTCACGACATTCTAAAATTATGTCGTGACAATTCTACCTTAGCCAATTTTATGCTTTTCTCGCTAGAATGGTTTCTTTTGCATTAAAAACCTGCAAAACATAAAGTTGGTGAATATTCCATAATTCAGCATTCAAATGAATCATAAACTTCTAAAAATATGCCAGAAAAATAAATTAAAAATAGATGAGTTTAGGACTCATCAGGAGGTAGGTAGTGGTACAACTATATCAATTCCCTACTAGGCGAAGGGCCAAGGGCTCGTTATGGTCGTCATATTCTGAGCCAACACCCTTAAGACAAGGGCTTGCCATTGGCAGTGATCACACTTCCTGACATAGGTAGTTGCATCCGCCCTCATGGTTGGTCAGTAGTAACCCTAGGTATGGGCCTTGTGCGGTAAAATTCTGCCACCTGGATGGTTTCCGCATATTCCTTCATGGAGTTCCACTAATGCATATTGCCCCTACTGGGTGGTGAAGCATTTAAGATACGAGTTGCCTAGAGACCATTTGTACAACTGCCCGTTCATAAGGGAAAATTAAGCCTCCTGAACCTAAATCTTGTGGGCTTTGACCCTACTATCCGGGAGTTCTCCCGAGCTCAAGTAACGGACTATTGGAGTCATCCAAGAGGGATATGCTTCTTCTATCTCGTTTACCTAATTAGCAGCAATTAACAACTCCGACTAGTAATAGACAGGGACAAGCACCGTTTCTTTGGTTGGTAGGGATGCGACCACTACTGCTAAGGCATTTCCCTTTTCATTTGAACCCCTTGGGATATGCTCAAGTTCCAAGCCAGGAAGCTCTCCAAATAGCAGCTTTAATTGTGCATACATACTCGGGCTACGTGCTAGTCCCGTGTCAGATTCCCGCTACTCCGCTATCTCCACCAACTCGAGTCATTTCAGTGATGATATTTTATGAGGATACGGAGATTGCGAGGTCTATACCAGCTAGGATTGCTACATATTCTGCCTCATTATTAGACGTGGGGAAGTCTAACCATATAGCCTGCTCTAATCTTTCCCCGATTGGGGCTTTAAGTTGCAAGCCAATATTGGCTCCCATTTTCCAAGAAACACAATCCACATTAAG
>JAEQBH010006470.1:0-58190 GCA_016808115.1 Tetrastigma voinierianum
AGATGTCATATCATCAATTAGATGATAATGATGATGTGTTTAATTCACATGTTCTATGAGGTTATGACTACAATAACATCGTCTCATCTCTCAAACTATAAAAAAACTGTTATGTGTTTAACTCACAGATTACGAGTTTATATCTTTCATTTCTTGCAGAGGGACTTGGAAAGGACGAAAAATATCGCCTTCCACAACAATTTCTTATTTTTCTCTTACAAGTACTCCTGAAAAATTAACATTCGATCCCTCTGTCATACAAGCTTACAAGTTATATACTAACTTCGAGAGATACATCGTGGACAACTATGAGTGGTCCGCATTTCTTGGCATAATGCTCATCGTGGTAGAATAATTAGTCATGGGCGACAACGTCAAAGGACTCTGACAGGCCGATAACGCGATGTGTAAAATGTGTGCCTAAATGCGCAAGTGCACGCGTAGCCCCAAGTAATATAGTGTACTCTATCGTATCTGGAGCATCGATCCTCTGCGGAAAGGTGTATTAAATCTCACAGGATTCTCAGTTTAGATAATATCCGAAGAATGACTTCGCGAGGGGAATCGCATGTAAAGACTAATCGAATCGTTGATTTAATTAAAGTATTGTTAAAGCCTAGTGGTTATATCTCCCTCACGCTCAATGGATTGTTTCTAAAGAGATTGTTATTCAATACATTTATAATCTGCCTATGGTGAGGTGATCTTGCCTACGAGATATCCTCTCTCGAGGTATATCCGCCTATCTCGCGAATGTAATCGAGTATATCTCTATCTCGACTCCTGCATTCGAAATGCTTAAATGTTCCACTCCCTAGATACCACCTTCTCAGTCCGAATATCTCTATCGGGACCAATCGGCTTAGCGCCAATTTCTACCCGCATCCCCGAATTCGATCTCTCGAATCTCGGATCTCCAGTGCGGCTATGCTAATGCTGGCCAAACATTATCACATAATTTAAATACAGTATAGAGTAGATTCGACAATTTATAAACAATCATAACATAAAGCATCAATCCTTAACTTACATCATATGATGTGGTTCGACGTGAATCAGAGTACTTATCTAGAACATAATAAAAGAAAAGATGAAATCGTTTAATACAGAAAACATTGTTCTACTATCCCAAAATATCAAAAATATGAAAAGCGGTACAAATCCCGGGCACTTCCTCGAAGACAGTGTCACTCTGCTCTGGAAACCCCTGCCTCTGTTCGTACGCCTCCCGATACCCTAATTTCAGAGCCATCCGTACTTTAAATGATGAGGTGCAGATTTTCGGTAAATGACGCCGCGACGTGGGACGCCGCGACGCAAAGGACGCCGCTGACTTCGCATTATTGACCCGGGACGTCGCTGAGACGCAGCGACGTGGCGACGCGGATACCAATTTCCTCGCCCTCGGTCCTCATTGTTCCAAAACTCGCCCCAAAAAGCCGCCTTTACGCTCCATCGAACCTGTAATCCGCCACCTGCATACAAAATCGTGGATCTAGCCACAAAAACTATAAAATTATTATAAAATAAATGTGAAAATGAAAAACCGACGTGAGTGTAAGATGAGTGTTTTAGGCACTATCACACTTTAAACTTAGTTTCTCGTTGTCCAAGCAAGAACCGACTCTAGACAGACACCCACACCCGACATAATGTAACCAACACTCAAGACGTTGATGCACATACGAAAAATAGGATCAATTTGACCCGACTCACATACCCACCGCTTGCTCGACAAGTTCAGTTGAATGCATACAGATATTTGACTTTCTCGGTAAATTCGACGAGATAGGTGAAACCGACTAGGCGCATCAAATCCCATGGTGTTCAATAGCCTTCCCAAAATCCCCTATGTGCTTATAGTGAATGACCTCCGTATCATGCCTAGGTTCCGATACTCCAAACTTAAGCTCAACTCGCCTATTAGGAAGAAGCTAACTAGGAAAGGATAGGAACGCACCCATTTATTCATGTCCTCATACTTAGAAATTTCCTACGTACCTAAAACAAAATGGAAGAAGACCTAGTGCCAAGAAGTTTTAGCCGAGTGTTCCTGTAGAAGGGATCCATTGGTGACTCCCAATTAGTTGGTTAAGGGCACCAGGCATCACCCCTTCAAACTTCACCCCGAACACTCAACCAAACTCAAAGGCCCTAGGTTGTGCGCGGAATGATCCATCTCCGTCCCATGTAGCGGGCAAGGAAGTCAATGACTCCCGGCCAGTTGGCTCAGGGCATTAGGCTTTGATAGGCCCCTCAGATCGTGCCCGGGATTCGATTGGATGATCCCGCTTTATTATTCCTAAGTGCATATACCTATTTTTGTCATATTTCTTTTCTTTTTTTCTCTTTTTCTATTGTTTCGCAGATTTTCTCTTTTCGTCGGGGCTCGATGGCAATCCTCTTTGGATTAGGTGTCCCATCACTCAAATGGTTCGACCCCAGGCTGGATTGAATCCTTTAAAGTAGTTGGTTCGGCACTTTATGGCTACTCTGAAAGTCACTTCAGTGTGTGAGTGTGATAGGTTTTTGAGAACTCGGTTTCTCGACTACCCTAATTGATTCACTAGCCCTTTAACTATTCAACCTAATTACCGAGCATCAAGCAAATAAAAAGGCATTTGAACAAGTTTATAGTGAACTCAATCCAAAATTGATCCTCAATTTTCAACATGGCATACATGTATGCAATTACTACATGCAAGAATGTCCTAAAATATAATCAAACAATTAACACATGACTCATGAACATGAAAGTGCGATGTAAAATAAATCGAAAAACAAAACACTAATATGCGGAACACACTAAAAATACTACACAATTACTAAAACCAAAACACACAAACAAAACACAAAACATAGTAATCTTGATCACCAAATCCCTCACCCCAAACAAAATATCCGTCCCCACTGGCAAGATAGAAACATAGAGGGTAAGGGAACTCCCCGAATATCATCAAGGTGAGGTGGTGGTGGATGGTGAAAGCCGGCTTCAGCGAAATGGGCCTGCATAGACTGCTGCTGCTGTAGAATGATGGCCTGATTGGCCAGAACTGTCCGCATGTCAAAGACGCGCTCCATATATCTCGAAAGTAATGAGGACTCTGGCGGTCTCGGGGTCTCATCCCAGAAATGCGTCAAAGCGCCTTGAGCAGAGAGCACGGTCCTCAATATCTCGGGAAGGACTGGGAGGAGCGGTCGCCTGAGGCTGCTGGGGTGGTGGTAGAGGTGGTCGAGACGAGGTGGTGGTGGAGGTGGGCAGACGAGGACTGCCAATGTCCTCCCGCAGCCACCCAGAATCCAGCGAGCCCGATAATCGGGAAGCTCGCCCGTTGCCTCGAGGCTCGCACCCGAGTCAGAGGACCCTCGTGCTCAAGGGACACCGTGTGTCCCGGCCACCGATATGGCCTTGATCGGATGAAGCCAGGCCTCATTGTCATCCAAGGGCACCCCGGCTTGTTTGCACAAGCCAAATATCGTGGCAAGGGTGCCCTGTGTTCATCTTCGTGATCCCGGCTATGGAGTGATGGCATCCTCTATAACCCGCCCAACATCGAATGGGATATCCCGATGATGGGCGGTTGAGCAAGGAACGCCGGCTGTCACTTCACACATTCGCCGTCGGATAAGACGCCGGCGATGAAATGATGCCAAACCTTGGGAATGTAGGCCAAATGCTTGGCCTTGAAATTGACCGACGGCCCGCGACCGCCGATCTCCACTCACCCCGCCTCGTCAATACGGATGACCCTTACGGTAGCCTGGATGCCTCGCGGAGTTGGATCAGCCGGTCCTCGTGGGACATGCTCTAGCCATAGAAACCATTGATCGACCGCGACCGGCTCACCAATACACCCGCACCTCGACCTGCGACATGGAAGCGAGGTCGGGCGTGAAAATTCCTCGAACTACGCCATCGCCGCCGACGTGTGTAAAAAGGGCCGCATAAGGCACGCCACCCTTTAGAATTTCTCGATTGTCTTTCTAAAAGAAAATCATAGAAGTGATGAACCCCTTTCCTAATGAAGGATCGGCTTTGCAAATTGTGCTAAACCGACCACGTGGGCGCCAAGGCTTAGGCAAGTCCGAGATCGAACGGGGAGTCGGTCCTCATTGGCCGACTCCGTCATGTGCAACTTCGCCGCATGATACCAACCTAGACAAAAAATCAAACACCTAATATGCACCACAAAATCAACTAAATAACTACCTAAGGATTCAACAACCTAAATGGGACCTCAGAGATCCTAAAGGAACCTAGTCGACCCAAAATGAGGACCTACACAATTCCTGTATCAACGAAGAACAAAGAAACCCTAGACTATTATACCTGTGCCATTGGTCGAGTACACAGCTGGTGGAAATGCCACATGACCTAAAACCCGCTCGAAGAGGGCGCGACCAAAGAGGAACACCGGTGGCCTGCGGAGTTAAATGAGGGTCTCCGACGCGGGATGGGAGTCCGAAGGTGTCCGGCCAAGCGCCGGGACTAGGGAGCTGTGGTTTCATGAGGGAAGGTGTGTGAGGTGTGGCCAAACGCGAACTATTCTTGGGGCTAAAATCAGGGTCACGCCGCGACGGCGGGTTCACGTCGCGACGCGGCGCAGGTGACATGACTGTCGACGCCGCGACGCGGCGACCCACGCCGCCACGCGCGGCGCAGTGGCGACCAAATGACGCCGCGATGGGGAAAGCGCGTGACGTCGCGGACGGAGAATTCCACGCCACGACGCGGAGAATCCAATCGCCACGACGTAAGGCTTCAAAATGACGCCGCGATGAGAATTCCACGCCGCGACGCGCGGACGTAGAGCTTCAAAACACCGCCGCGACGTGAGAAATCCACGCCGCGACGCGACAGAGATGAAATTTTTTCACGTCAGCGACGCGGATCTCCACGCCGCGACGTGACAGAGAAGCAGCCCTCGCAAGGAATTTTGAACACACCATCAGCCCACTTTTTCTCGAGAACTCCACGTAAACTTCATTCCCGCATTGAACACGCCAGAAGATCCCGCACTCCACGCTTCCGGTCCCGCAATTGAAACCAACAAGCGTAAACACCGATCATGAACACAACTAGGAAACCAAAATTAAAATAACCAATAGAACTTGAAACTACAAATTTAGGAACACTTGGGTTGCCTCCCAAGCAGCGCTGCTTATGTTTAATGTCGTTAGCCTGGACGACTCAAACTCACGATCAGAACTCAAACTCTTGTGATCGTTGACTATACTTTCTCAAGGTCGCTTAAAGGAATGACTTCGTTTGTTCGTAAAGAAACTCGCCTCCATAGCACGGCTTCGCCTTGGTGGCGATCGTGAATGTGCTTTTCTCGTGATGTGAAACTTGCCCCACCATGTGAAAATACCTTGTTAATGCAGTCCTGACCATCGAGACTTCAATTTCCCTCAAAAGCTTTAGTCGGGAATTGAATAGGAAGACTTATTGGTCTACCGTGAATTTTTTCGGGTGATGTGCTTGTCGTACAGGCCTTGGTCTTCCTTATAAATACGGGCGTCTCATATGCTTCGCTTTCGAACTCATCTAGCTCACTCGAGTTGGAAAAGTCGCCACCGTACCAAAGTACCGCTCCATGTTTAGTCATCGAGCGCCCAATAGCTCGACGCCCAATTCCCACTCTGGAAGGTGCACGCTTACCATAAACAGTCCGAACGACATACCTAAAGGAGTTTTAATGCGCGGTATGCCCAGAGCGCATCGCCTATCTTTAGACCAATCCTTCTTGAGTTGTTGACCGCCTTCTCGAGGATGTACTTGATTTCACTCCGGGCTGATACCGCGCCTCGTTGATTGCGGGGTGGTAAAAGAGATGTACGCTGACGCACCCATACTACAAAACCTCGTCTATTACCTTATTGCAGAAATGCTTACCATTATCCTGCGGATTAAAGCCCGAGGAGTTCCAAAACGTGAGAAATTATATTGTCGCTGTAAATCGAGCTACAATCTTGCAACGGGTTCGTGGTTGAATCGCTTCTACCCACTTCGAGACATAGTCTACACAAGATGTATAAATTGTTGTATGATGCAGGAAATGGTCCCATGAAATCGATCCCCCATAAGTCGAACAACTCTACCTCCAAGATAGGATGCATGGGTGGCTCGTCCTTTCTAGAGATGTTCCCCATTCGTTGACATTTGTCACAAGTGGAAACGAATTGATGAGCATCTTTAAATAAGGAAGGCCAATAAAAACCCGATTGTAGAACCTTGGCTGCTGTTCTCTGGCCACCAAAGTGTCCACCACACGATAGAGTGTGACAATGGTTCAGAATACTGAGCATTTCATCTTCAGGCACACATCTCCTTATCACCCGATCAAAGCAATGCCCTGTAAAGAATTGGCCTTCCCACGTAGTGCTTAAGGTGTGCGAAAAACCTTTCTCTTCTGATAGTTAAATCTCGGGAAACTCACTTTGGTCACCAAAGAGTTCACATAATCAGAACCAAGGAACCGGCCTCTCGTCCTCAATAGCTTTCTCGTCTGAAATTGGCCATTCACCGAACATCATCTCCGTCCCTTCCACATAAAAGGTGGCCACTAAATTTTGATTGCCGCTTCTTGTCCTTGATTTCTACGTCGAACTCTTGCAATGAAGGACCCATAGAATCAATGCAGGTTTGCATCTTTTCTTGGTCATCAAGTACTTAATGGCGAATGATCGGTATGCACCGCGACTTTGTTGCCCGATCAAATATGGCCTATGAATTTTTGAAAGCAAAGGCGATGGCCCGATGATTCACTCTCATTAGTGGCGTAATTCGGTTGAGCGTCATTCAAAGTCTGCATAGTAAATCACTGAAGATTTTCTCGTTTACGCCTAATCTTTGCCCCAATCGCATGATCGCTTGCATCACACATCGGCTCAAATGGAAAAGACCAATATGGAGCTCTGACAATAGGGTGAGATCAACTTATCCTTGTCGATCTAAGCTTATGTATAGCATTGGGAATCAAATTCGAATGGGATCCCCTGGACTAACAAATTAGACAATGGTTTCGCAATCTGTGAGAAATCCTTGATAAACCGCCTATAAAATCCGGCATGGCCTAGAAAACTTCGGATCCCTTTCACTGAAGAAGGTGGAGGTAATTTCTCAATTGCTTTAATCTTAGCCCTATCTACCTCTATCCCTCTTACTGAGATCCGATGTCCAAGGACAATACCCTCTTGTACCATGAAATGACACTTTTCCCAATTGAGTACTAAATTGGTCTCTTCACATCTTACTTGCTAGTACGACTCTCAAATTTGCTGAACAATTTTCAGGAAATGAATTTCCCATTCTTGAGAAATCGTCCATGAAAATCTCGATCGTCTTCTCACCGTAATGGGAGAATATGGCCATCATGCATCGTGAAAAGTGCCGGAGCATTGCATAGTCAAAGGGCATCATGGGAATGCGAATGTACCATGAGGGCAAGTGAATGTTGTCTTCTCCTGATCTTCAGGCGCTATGGCGATTTGGTTATGCTTAGAATATCCACTCGAAAAGCGATAATATTCATGCAAATTTGTCGATCGAAGCATCGATCTAGAAATGGCGGTGAAAGTGATCTTTTCGGAGTGGCCTTGTTACCGACTTCCGGTAATCAATACAAATTCTCCACCCGATGCTTTGTTCTAGGCAATGGTAAAGATGTTGTTTTCAGTCCTAATGACAGTTGTTCCTCCTTTTCGGCCTTTACTGACTAGGCTTACCCGTACCTTTGTCACGAAATGGGATAAATCACCCGATATCTAGCCCTTTTAGAACCTCTTCGAACTACACCTCCTTTGTTGTCGGATTTAACCTCCTCTGCTTCCAGAAGGTTTAACCGTCTAACTAATAAAATACGTGCATGCACATAGAAGGAGCGAATCACTTTTAGATCGGTAGAACCATCAGTGCGTATGCGTGATCTCGAAGGACTCTCAATAGCTTCTCTTCCTCCAGTGCAGTCAAAGATGCTGATATAATCACGGGTAGTGTAGATTCGACTCCAAGGTATGCATACTTCAAATGGCTAGGGAGAGGTTTTTGTTCTATTGTGGGTGGTTGTTCGTCGCGATGGAGCCAGGCGTTTTAACTCCATCACCCCGGAGATTGATATTCCGTCTGTGTGTCCGAAAGAGTCCATCCTGTTTGACATATTCTTACTGCCTCTTCGCTCGGGTTCTCGGACTCATTTTCCACTGGGCTAGTCTCAAAGGGTCAGTGAGACCACTTTGGCTAGTTTCTCTCAGCCTCTCTTATATTCGACCATTAAGCACGTATCACTTTACTCTTTGGGTGTCTCCCTTTGCCTCGAAGACATTGAATTTTACTTCTTCTTCTTGTACTCTTAGTTTCGATTCGCCCTCTACATCTAATCCCATTGCCCAGTTGCTAGAAAAGGTCTTCCCAAGATAATCAGGTATTTCTTTATCTTCCTCCATGTCCCAAAAGCTATGAAATCTCTTTGGAAAGATAAACTTGTCGACCTTTACTAAGACATCTTCTATTATCCTCTCGGGTGCTTCGAATCTGTCACGCAAGTGAAGAGTAGTGTAGTCGGAATGAGAAGACTCTCCTAATCCCAAACGCTTAAGGATGGATAAGGGCATAAGATTAATGCGCTTGAATCCACACGGCGCTCTCTCTCGAAAATAGCATTTCCGATTGTGCACGGGATGAGTGGCGCACAGGTCTTTGAGCTTAGTGGTAGCTTCCTGCGAGATAGCCTTGCATTCCTCAGTTAAGTTTACCATCTGAAATATGCTAATCTTTATCTTACGAGACAAAATGTCTTTCATGAACTTTACATAAGCTGAACCATGGCTGCTCTAGGGCATCAGCAAATGGGATGTTTATATGCGACTTTTTGAAAACATCCAAGACTAGTGGTGTTTATCCAGTTTATGTTTCTTGAGGCGTTGACAGGTAAGGGGCCGTTATCTTTGCTGCTTCACTAGAGGTCTCTGTATTGTTCTCTGTGGCCCATTCTTTGGCGCATCATCTTTCCGTTACGGTGGGTGATCTCCTCGATCTCTAACTGCACTTATTGATTCCAATTCTCCTTCTCGGTACGTGGCCCCAACACTAACGTGCTCATTCCCACATCTCTTCTTGGGTTTACCTGCGAATTGCTAAACAAAGACAGTTATACTACGTAAGTAAGCTTGCCATTTGGCCCATTTATTTTTCAAACTCCTTATTGTCTTTGCCAGTTGTTAAGCGGGTTGCTTCTTTGTAAGTGTTCGCGCCCCAGTCTACGTTCATGAGCGAATGAAGTTAACATCTGTCTTTAGAGCTTGCTCTAAATCGACTTCTTTTCGGGGTGGTTCATTAGCTCGGTTTGATGGCATATTGTTACGGTTATT
The DNA here is from genome assembly GCA_016808115.1 of Tetrastigma voinierianum. Classification (NCBI taxonomy): domain Eukaryota; kingdom Viridiplantae; phylum Streptophyta; class Magnoliopsida; order Vitales; family Vitaceae; genus Tetrastigma; species Tetrastigma voinierianum. The sequence continues at coordinate 9,370 of JAEQBH010006470.1, forward strand.
ACGCCATCCATACCCCTTGATTGTTTTTGATTATTAAGTTACGATTATTCGCCACCCTTGTCCACTGATTCTGATTCACGGTAAATGTTTACACAATACGGTCCTTCTTTCTTGTCGGCGATTGATTATTGAACTGGACACATTTGACTTGCTCGAAGGATTTCTGTTGACATTCCACACTACTATGCTGTCCTCCACAGAATTCACACAACTCCCATGGAGTGGTGCAGTATAGTATGTCGCGTTTTCTTTGTCTATTTGCATTTGTTTAGTCGGTTGGGCCACATGATTTACCGGTTGTTGAGGGCTTTGCATTGTCTGTCTCTGCAGTGTTTACTAGTGTAGCCTTCTCTCTGGGCCAGCGATTAGTGTTAGTTGCGGCATCTTCCAATATCTCCTTAATGGGAGTACGTGGTTTTCTTCATCAAGGATCACTGCCCGGTGAGGGCATCTATCATTGTTAGGTTGCATTTCTCGGACCATTGTAGAAGGTATGGAACATCCATACGTGGTTAGTCGATTGGTGAGGACGCCATGATAATTCATGAAACTGTCCCATGCCTGCGCAGTTCTCCCCCTCTAGTTGACCAAGCGTGTTGATCTTACAGAGTTGTGCAATTTTCGAAGGTGGAAAGAACTTGAATTAGGAAACTTTTGTCGCAATCGTTCCGTGTAGTGATGGAATCTGGTGGTTATTTGATTAGCCAATGTTTGGCTCCATCCCGAGTAAAGTGGGAACAACCGTAATCTTAGAGCTTCTTGATAACTCAGTTGTACTTGGTGGTGCTCACCATGAAACTTCGAGGAAGTTAGTCAAATGCATGTTCAGTTCTCATGGGAGTGATCCGTGGAGCAAGATATTTGACATCACATCGCTTTATTATTGACTTTAATTCGGGAATTATTTGCTTGAATCGGTGGCCGTGAAGTCATTGTCTGAACAATGTTGGTGGTAAAGCGAACTCATCCTAATGCATGTAAGATCGTCAAGGTGTATAAATGGTGCGAGTAAACGATTCCTTCCGTGATTCCCATTTCGAGCTTCTGTGGTTCGGTTGTTCAGCGAAATCTTGTTCTTTAGTGTTTTCCATGACTATTGGGATTCTAATCACATTACATTCTGTTCTCGGCGCAATCTGTGCGAAGTCTTCAGCTCGGATCACACAGTGTTAGTTAATTCGATTTCTTGTCGCATGTACTTTCGGCTGAAGCACATGCTATGATAACACACGAACCAACAAAACCAAATTACCAGCACTTGTAAAAATAACAAAAGTAACGAAAAATTCAGAATACTATCTATGTGCTCACTTCTCTATATCAATTTAAACCTTTCTGACAGGCGTAAAGAAACTTGGCGGGCGATAACGTGATGTGTAAAATGTGTATTGCCCTAAATGCATGGGAGTACTCGCGTATCCCCAGTAATATAGTGTACTATCGTACGGATATCGATCCTCGGGAAGGTGTATTAGCTACGAGTGCAGCTGTAGATAATATCTGAAGGAATGAAGCTTTAAGAGAGAATTCAAGTATGTAAGACTAAGCGAGTATTGATTTAATTAAAGTATTGTTTTTTAAAGCCTAGGGTTATATCTCCCCATCACGTTGATGGATTGTTTTTCAAAAGAAGTTATTTATTGACACATTTATAATCACACCTTACTGCTGGTGAGGTGATCTTGCCTACGAGATATCCTCTCTATAGAGTATATCCTTTATCTCGTGAATAGAATCAGTATATCTCTATCTCGACTCGGTATTAGAAATGCTTAAATGTTCTACCCACTAGATACCTTCGGTGGGAATATCTCTATTATTTGGGAATCGTTGAAGGCTACTCTACCAGATCCACTGGTCACCTCATCTCTCGAATCTCGGATCTCAATGCGGCTATGCTAATCTTGGCCAAACATTATCATATAATTTAAATCTGGGTATAGAGTAGATTCGTGATTTATAAACAATTGAATAACATAAAAGATCAATCCTTAATCCATATCATATAGGCAGAGTTCGTAACCACTAGAAAAAATATCTGAACATAATAAAAGAAAAGATGAAATCGTTTAATCTGAGGAAAACATTGTTCTACTATCCCGAGAAATATCAAAAATATGAAGAAAAGCGGTACAGTCGGGCACTTCCTCGAAGACGGTGTCACTACGCTGCGGAAACCCGCGCTCCATTTGTCGCCTCCCGATACCGCAATTTGAGCCATCCAGTACTTTAAATGATGAGGTCGCGATTTTCGGTGGCGGCGTGTCGCGGCGTGGGGGCGTCGTTGACTTCTGCGTGTTGACCGGCGTCGCGCGTGGCGGCGTCATGGCGCTCAGCGATCTCACTTCTCGCTACGCTCCTCATTGTTGCGCTTCCAAAATTTGCTCTTTACGCTCCATCGAACACCTTGGCCCACACGGACACAAAATCGAGGGGATCTAGCCACAAATATAAAATTATTATAAAATAAATGTGAATGACAAACCGGCAGTGTAAGATGAGTGTTTTAGGCGCACTCCATCGGACTCCACGATTGTCCACATATCTGCTACATTATAATGGCTTCTGATGCGGAGCGATTTAGTCGGTCGAGATCTGAGACACTATTGCTATGATGCTTTACATCAGATTGAAATGGTAGCATTCCCGACCTTCGTCTGTCATACACCTTATGGGAATTCATATTGGCCAATCTGGTTACTATTCGGGCGGCTATAGCTCCAGAGTCTCATTGAATTGGTCATCCGTGACAATCATATGAGTGCGAACATCCCATTCCACTAGCCCCCCTAGCATCGTTGCAGGCCATTAGGGTTGGAACGACGCTAAAACCTTTGATCTTCGTGTGCCGTAATAACCTTCATTACAGTCACGCCTCCATGATCCTGCCTTGTACAAATTAATATGGCTTTATGATGGCGAGTTTCTCCATACAACCAGTGCATTTAATGTGGGTTTTGAATGTCCCGCCCATAACGCTAGTGTCCTTGAGTTTAAATATCTCCTAAGTTCTCCTTTGGGGGATTTTTGGTATGTGCTATTGAAGAGTTCTTTCTTGTTTCCGTTCCCTCTGAGTTGCTCTTCTACCTTTAGTACCTTTGAGGGGATGCGTAGCCCCTTTATTCTGATCATTCTTAAGTTAAATGTGAACTTCAGTCGTTAAATCTGAAAATTTAAGAGATAAAGTATTGTGTGCTCCTTAGTGTCTAGAGGCTTTGCATCTTGGTTTTCTTATTTTTTTTTTTTTACCTCCCTTGGTGCCAAATGAGTGACCTTAGTGGTTTTGAAGCCCCGTAGTGGTGACGGAGGCACTCAAAGAATGGCTAGAGGAAAGGGTGATCTCGGGAGCACTATGGTTGAGAAATTGCCCTCATCCTTCTCGCTTGTTGACGCTGCTTAGGCCATAACGTGGCTCAGGTCGGTTGGGGAATCACGGGCTAACACATTTTGGAAGAAATTTTCCTTTCCCCCCAATGTCAGGGCTTTATTTTCTTCCTCGGGGCCTTGTTTTGCTACTTGCATGGAGGAAGACCGAGGGGGAATGAATTTCATGTATTGGTCGGAGGTTCACATAAGTGAAGGGCTGAGGTTCCCCTTTCCTCCGTTGTTGCATCAATTTTTCCACTTTACCCGTCTCCATCCGATCCATACACACGTGAACATGATACGTGTTTTGTTAGGGGTGTGTTTATTGAACCTCAAGTATGATGTGCGCCTGGGCTTGGAGGAGGTCTTTTATGCTTATAGCATAAAGCAACACATAAGCTTGGGAGGTGGCCACCGTTGCGGATGCCAAGTAGTTTCAATTTGTGAAGAAGCCGAACTTGCCCGACCTGAGCAAGAACAAGCCTTAAGGCAGTGTACTAGTGTTCGATGCTTAAGGGTGTGTGAGGGACCCCATTCTCCGAGAGTTTCAAGTGAATGTAGACCCTGATTCAGGTCTAGTGCAGGGATCTAAGCCCTACTCTGTCCCTGCCTTGAAGTTTTGATTATAGGTTTGTCCCCAAGTCAACTCGGTTTTTGACTTGTTAGTAAAGTCCTTAGCCGTCCGAGCAGTGACCATATTAAGGAAGCATCTAAGGAGATGGATGGAGGTGGTCTTAGTGATGCTTTACTATTTGTTGCTCTTCCATCCCGACCTTCACTATCGTCTCGGTAAAAAAGACTAAGGGAGGGGAAGGGGGAGGTGGATACTTTGCCGGAGTTGCAACAACGAGTGCACAACCAACGAGCACAACAGGCTAAGGAGAAATCTTTTAATCCTCAACCAAGGGAGGGAACTCGGGACCCCAATGCCCCTCCCGAGGATCGTCATCCTCCTTCCCGTCCACGAGGAGGGATTAGGATATCGGAGGGTCGTGAGACAAGGCTGGCCTGAGGAGATGCAGCTTCTTTGAAGGGTAAAGGAAATTCTATGGCGTCTTCAGGGAATACTTTGTTTGGAGAAAAACCGGCGCGCCCCCCTTCCCTCGAAGTGCTTATGTTCGACCTTTCTTTGTTTGAGGAGCCACTCTTGAAAGACTCGAACAAGGAAGTGCTTACCTCGTTAGGTGAGGTGTACGATAAGGAGGCGATAAAGGGGGTGCAAGAACTTTTGAAGGATGCTACTCCTTGAGGTGCGAGCTCCGACACTTCCTGATCGTTGTTTTCTTAGTATTTATGTATACACCTTTTATTTTCTACCAGTTATATTTTGTGATTCTGGTAGATGAGCATGTTAAGTGCCTATATATAAGTGGAGTATAAGCGACATCACGACAACAGCTAAGCCGCTGTCTCACGAGGAAGGGAGGGAGTCAAGAGGCTGTATAATAAGGTGTAATAAACTCCCAGTTTCCTTGACTGAAAGACCTGAAGGAAGCCCATCTAAAGTGGATCGATCTGACCAAAGAGCGTATCATTTTGACCGTCAAGGTGGAGAAGGTGTCGAAGCTAGAGGCCGATGTGGCTGACCTACATAAGACCATCACCGAGCTGAGCAGCATTCACCAAATCGAAATAGAAATACTGCGCAGTATTCACCAGGCAGAGATAGAGCACAAAGACGCTTTTTGTGAATCGGAGAAGGTGCGAGTTCTAAAGGAATTTCAAGCCTCCTATAATGCCAACTTGCACCGGTTTTATATGTCACCTAAGCAGTGCAGTATGGCTAATGGGTTAGTTATGATGAAATAAGTGGATGTAATTGGCAGGTTATGATGGTTATTGGGAGCTTATGGCTATTGTACGAGTATGGCAGCCAAGCCATCAGCTCCTCCTCCTTAAAACTCTATTGATGTAGCTAGGCCATCAGCTCCTCCTAAGGTTGATGTAGTTGCCAATTTAAGAAGCACAAGTCTACCACAAGTTTGAAGCCAACATAAGCAATGCTTGTAGCCATGAAATTTTTTACCACAAAATTTTTGTGGCTGAGCACCCGTTAGGGGGACACAACTTGGTCGAGCGGCTGACATTAAACAAATGTACTTGGGAGCAGCGAGCATTTAAATCATTTTGTTCATCGGTTTGCTTGTTTTAGGTTGCTTGGTTTGATTTGCTTGTTTTGATTTTGATTTGTATATGTTACCATGTTCGGAGGTTCGAGGGTTCTTGTGGCGAAGGAGAATAGCATGGAAAGCCTAGTGTAGGCTTTGGGGAGAATGAAGTGAATACGAGGAGTTTTCTACACTTAGAAAAAATTTTGAAAAAAAAAAAAAAAAACTCTTGGTTGATGGTCTTGGGAATGTCGTGATGTTAGGCTCAACGTTGTGATGTTGGAAAAATTCCTCTAGGAGCACGTGCGTGGCGTTGAGCTCGCGTCGCGGCGTGGGCTTTATGTCTCTGGAATGTCGCGGCGTTGGTCACCAGCGTTGCGGCGTTAAACGCTACCCTCTTTGGAGCGTTGTGACGTGGGCTCAGCGTCGTGGCGTGGATTTCCACTCTCGGGAGCGTTGCAGCGTTAGCCTCAATGTCTCCTTGATGTTGAAGCGCAGAGATTCTGAACACTCATATTTTTGACCACACAACTTGCGAAAACCACTGTAACTCTCTCTTCTCCTTTTGTAGATTTCACCATTTACAAGCTAATCCAAAGGTGTTGAGGCAGCGAGTTCAGTCCGTGCTAGCATCCAGAACACTCTTTGGATTAACAAAGCTAACAATGGCTTCTCCCTCCCTGAAAATCTGGGTAAACACTGTGTTTTTCTGATTCTTAGATTCCAGGTAAAGTTTTGGTCCTCCTTTGTTCCCTGTGAAATTCTTTCATGAAAAGGTGGTGATGGGGAGTTATTGTAGGGTTGTAGGCCGGTTCACGGATCTGGCTTAGTGTTTATCCACACCGAACCCACTAGGCATTTCGATTGATTGCCTGAGTGAAAAATTTTATGATTTATTGTAGGTTGACATACACACTGTCATGCACAACCAAGCGATCATCTTGCACAATCAGGAGAGCATACAGCGGCAGCTCACACAGCTTCTCTCATTTCATCCTCCACCTCCACAGTGATTGTCCCGCTTGACAAGGGAGTTCTCTTCATCCTTATTTTGCTTTTCTGAAATTGGGGACATTGTCGATTTTGGGAATGGGTGTATGGTATCGCGTGTACAATAATCTGGGGACTCATTCAAAGCGATAGCCGGAGGTTTTAGAGCGTGTTTTGGCAATTTAGTTCATTTAGTTCGCGTTATTGTGTTTATTATGTGTCTGTGTTTTCTTGTTTAGCTTGAGTCAAATGATGTGTGTGAGTGTCCTTAGGTGTGTTTTAGGTATTGTAGATGAGTTGATGTAATGATTGTCAATTGGAAGTCATTTTGTTCGCAACTATTTTCAAATAAGCCGACTAGAAAATGAAAAGAGTCCCTTAAGTTGTTAGATAATCGGGAACTAGTGCTTTGAAAGGTAATGGGGATCTTAGCTTTATCACTCCCTTTGTTATGTTTCAAAAAGCCATTTCCCAAGTAGTCTACACACACACGTGATCTCCAACATATACCTAGGCCGCATACCCCTTTTTACTGGATGTTATGCATAGTGGGAGTTTTTAACCACCCAAGTGATAGAACACCTTTGAAAAGAGGATTGCATTGGGCCCCACAAAAAAAAAATGGATGAAAAATAATGAGGGTATGAATAGAATAAGTGAGATAATCCAATCAGAATCCCGGGCACAGTCCGAGGGGTTAATCAAAGCCTAATACCTTGAGCCAACTGGCCGGGAGCCATTGAGTGCACTGCCCGCTACATGGGACAGAAGATGGATCCATTCCGCAGTCTAGAACCTATAGGTTTGGTCGAGTGTTCGGGGTGAGATTAGAACTCAATGCGATTGCCATAATAGCCAGGTGGAGAGTCACTAATGAATCCCCGCTACAGGGACACTCGATTAAACCCTACAGGCACTAGGGTTCTTTCATGTTTTGTCATTTAAAAAAAAAAAAAAAGGTGCGTTCTTATCCTTTCATAGTTAAGCTCTTTCAAAAATGCAAGTGAAATTAAGTTTGGGGCGGCGTTTGAACTAAGGTATATGTTGAAGACCAAAATTACATGCACACAGATTGCTTGAGAACAGTCATTGACAACTTAGGGGGTTGATTTAAGGTCAGTCTCTTGCTTGAATACAAGCGAAGCTAGGACTAGGTGTGATAGTGCTAGAAACACTCATTCAAACCCGAGTTTAGCGAATTTGGATGGAGTTTCATATATATATATATATATATATATATATATATATATATATATAACTTAGTTTTATTACTTTTCTATTATTTAGTTTATATTGGGTTTGTAAAGGCGCTGGAAATGGAGCGTGGGAGTCCCCGAAGAAGAATAATGGTGCGGAAAGCATTTCGGTATCGCGACGTCACGGGGAAACTTGAAAAACCTTATCTCGGGCAGAAGCTATAAAAAGAGGCGGAGATTCCAATTTTGGGGGTTTGAAAAACATTGATTGTGCTAGGGTTTGAGGAACTCGGTTTGGAATCAAAGGAAAGAAGACTTGAAGACCCTTTTTGGCAAGAGAGACTTCAAGAATTTGGGAGATCATCATTCCCTCGATCATTGAAGTTTTCTCAATTTTCATTATCAAGTCTTAATTTTTATTTGTAATGGAGCATATTATCATTATGTTCTAATTTTGTGGTTTAGGGTGTTGGTAGTGCATTGGACATGAATACTTTGTTAAAGTGTTGACTTTTCATAATTCCATTATTTTTTAAATACTTGTTTTACTACTAACTCATGCTTGGTTAAAATCAACATATTAATTTCTGATCAATCTTAATATGTGAGTGGCTCTTTGTAAGATCTAAGAAGTGAATGAAGAATTAGACATAGGTGAGTTAACCTAATAAACTTGGTAATATAGGATTATCAATAATTAGGAGGCTTGGGAGTTCTTTGAATTTCATGAACCTTTAATGTTTGGGGTTGAGCCAAGGAGCAAGAAACCTAGTGATAAAAAGAGGTTGAATGACCTTGAGAAAGGCTTTCATTACATTAGATAAGAGCCGCCTTGGAGAACACGTATATTAGATAATGGAATTGAACCTTAGCATTACATAGTAGGATTGTCCAACAACACCAACACCCTATCCTTTTGCACCCATTTGGTCATCTTTACGTTTGAAGCACACAGTTACATTAGTAGTAATTTAAGCTGGTTTCACTTTCACTTAGTCATCAAAATTGCTAGTTTGAATATTAAAGAAGTATTATAATTTTGGTACTTAGCCTCCCACGATTAAGGTTTTTCCCTATGCATCGATATCCGTACCTTGAGTACACTATATTACTTGACGAGCGTACACTTGCACGGTTAGGCAATTTTCATTTCTTATTGCATAGCTTTAAAACACAATTACTTAAACACCTATCAACACATAATACTTTAACTCTTAAATTTTTGGATTTAACGATTGAAGCTCACATTTACCTTAAGAATGATTGCGGGGCAGGGGTTACCGGTCATCGAGGCACCCAGTGTAAGAGCAGCCCCGGGAGAAGGAAGTGGTGCAAAAAAACTCTTAGGTACTTGTAAAATCCCCAAAGGAGAACCTATGAGATATTTAAACTCAAGGACACCATCATTATGGGCAGGGCATTCAAAACCCACATTAAATGCACTGGTCGTATGGAGAAGCACGCCATCACAAAGCCATATTAGGAACTGCCATATGTACAAGGTAGGATCGTGGAGGCATCAGTCACGATGATGGTATTAGTGCGAAGATAAAGGTTTAGTGTCATTACAACGTAATGGCTGCCACGATGCTAGGGGCTGAGTGAAATAGGATAAGCCATACCTCACATGACTATCACATGGATGACCTGAATTCAATGGAGACCCGGATAGTAGCGGGTGGCGATGACAGATTGTCCAGTATGACTCACGAAGGCCGGGCATGCTACCATTTCAATCACCTTGAGCACCATAGCAATAGTGTTCAACGATTGATCAAATCGCCTCGGGCATCAAAGAAGCGGTCATAACTGAGCGGGACATGTGGACAATTGTGGAGTCTTTTGACGTTGTCACCCACGACTCATTATTCCACCACGATGAGCATTATGCCAAGAAATGTGGACCTCGAGCATTATAGTAATAGTGTTCGGGATTTGATTGACCAAATCGCCTCGAGCATCAAAGAAAAGGTCATAACTGAGTGGGACACGTGGACAATTGTGGAGTCCTTTAACGTTGTCGCCCACAACTCATGATTCCACCGTGATGAGCATTATGCCAAGAAATGTAGACCACTCATAGTTGTTGATAGGCATAGTTGGGCTTTCATATTAGTGCGTGAAGGATGGCACAGTGTGCCCTAGTGTTTGCAAGTATCCGCGTGTCAAATGTCTGATGTGCCCTAGCGTACAATGATAGATCCATAAGGAGGAATGGGATGCTAAGTACTGAAATTGAGCTACCTCTCTAATATCCAAACAAACTGTTGTGATGATTTTGAATAAGAAAATCCAAATTAAAATACTGAGTAATAAAACTAGTAAATTGACTACCCAAGTAGAGGGTTTCTTAAGATAAAGAGGTTCGAGGGTTTTTGGTGCGATTAGAAAACCCACCTATATCTTAACCAGAGTCCTATTCTATTGTTTCATTGGATAGTTCTCCAAGGCGATTCTTGACTATTTGAATTACGAGCCCCTCTCGAGATTAAGTAACCTACTAACTAATATTTGGTTTCTTGCTTCTCAGCTCAACCCCAAGCACTAGCAGTGCCTTAAGTTCCAAGAACCCTGCACACCTCCTAATTACCGATTATTTTGACACCACCGAGCTAATTAGGTTGATTCACCTAAGTCTAATTCTCTACTCCCTTCTCAGATCTCGTAGAGAATCACACATCACATTAATATTGGCTAAACATTAATATGCAAATAAAATGAGAATAAATCAATAGAGGTTCAATCCATGAAACAACTAAAAGAGGGCGAGAATGCTAGCAAGTAGATATAAGTTTCATGTCTAATACCTGACCAAAAACCCTAGAGTTTAAGTTTAGAACATAATGAAATTTGTATACATCATAAAATCTGGAGAAAACATGAAAGTAAAGGTAGAAGAACTCTAATGCTGAAAGATTTGGTGATGCTCCGTCTTCTTCCTCTAATTCACGGATCTCCCGATGGTCGATGTCGATCTCTGTAGCATGTCTCTCACTATTGCGGACGTCATCTCTCAGTCACGAACCCATCATACATTGTTCTTCCTTAAAAACCCTTGAAGAGTGCGTTCCCCGACTACCAGAACAGGCTGGACCCGCGAACAGGCCAAGCGATGTCGCGACGTTGGGATAAGAACTCTATTCTTTTCTTTCTTAGCCTCCAGAATGCTAAATTTTGACCTAACAGCAAAAAGAAACTACATATTAGTATATGAAGCAAAACTGCTACTAAACTAATTATAGAAATGGTTTAAAACATACCAAAACACCATTGACACACTGATAAAAATGAAAACTAATAGGAATGAGGTGAGTATGATAGCATGATACAAAGTGGAAAGATCAATCGGAACACAATTCAGGAATATTAGCCGTTTCACCTAAAATTGAGGATCCTTAAACTATTAAATTCTCTAGAGAACTTGGCAAAGCCAAGTAGGGCATCAATGCAAATCAACCCCCCTAAGTCCTCAATGACTCTTCCCAAGGAATCTACTTGTAGGTTATAGCATGATCTCCAATGTATAGCAAGGTCCTAGTACCCCTAAACTTAAGCTCAACTCACCTATTTGGAAGAAAATAACTAATAGCGAATAAGAGCACCCTTTTCATTCGAATCTTGAGAAACATTACCTAAATACTTAAAAATGAAAGAAAACCTTCGATTGCCAAGAAGTTTTAGATTAGTGTTCATGGTGAGGATCATTGGTGACTCCCACCCGGTTAGTTAAGGGCACCCGACCATTTGGTTCCCTCAATTTCAGCCCGAACACTCGGCGATTCCAAGAATTTCTGGGCGTAGGAAGGATCCATCTTTTGTCCCATGTAGCAGGAAATGAAGTCAATGACTCCCGACCCCTCATAATGTGTTTGGGATTCCAATTGGACACTCCCACATATTCTTATTCATATGCCTATTTTTGACCTTTTTCTTTTTCACTTTTTCAATTGTTATTATTTTATTTTATTTTTTTGGATGGGGCTTAGTAGCAATCCTCTTTTAATTAGATGTCCCATCTCTTAGGTGGTTAGAATACCCCAAGGTTAGTTGAATTCAAGGCCGATATGAGTGAGGCCAGAGAAATTATGAAAAATAAATTATCTATATAATATAATTCGCCAGAAATAGTTTCTTGAAGCAAAAAAGCGGTACTAGGCTAAATCACTGTACCATCCTGACACACGATTCGAGATCATTCGATGGCACAAGTGTCAGTTCCACTTCTACCTTGGCATTTTCTATAATTTGTGTATAACCTTTTATTAGCAATCAGAGGTATCAAACTCACTCAAGACACACACTAAAACCACTCAAAAGACCTAAGCGAAGCAGAGGCATGACACAGCAAAAACGAGCTACATAGAAACTAACCTAAAACTTTGCAATTTATTCTTATGAAACTATGAACTAACCTACGCTAACAACACTCCACGGTCCTCTACTAGACAAAATAGGAAAATTCAACACGAAACTTCCCAATTAACTACCCGACAAACATGTGGCAAATTCATGATAAGCATGAATACAATAGCCCAGGGCAATATATGAACAATCAAGATCGATAACAAATAATACTTGAGCCAAATACTTACCCAATTTAGTGAACTTAACATTGTCCCAATGTGAATAAGCAATAAAGAAAGGTACAGAGGACTCCCCTAGTGACCGATATGATCATCCCGATGGCGGTGGTAGAGAGTGAAAGGAAAGGATCTGAGCTAGTTATTGCTTGATGATCTCTTGATTGCTGAGCAATGTCTTCATTAGTCGCTTGAGCTCGTCCATCTCTTGGCTCTTTGAGACATGATGCTCCTGTGTTTCATCCCAGAATGTGTCGAACCTCATTGTGAGGTTGTGAACCTAATCCTCAATAGAGTGTGGAGAAACGGGATCGGACTCCTCTTGGGCCATAAATGGTGGAGGTTAAGTAAAGGACTGCCTCACCTCCTGCCTGTCTTTGTCTCGCATCCCAAACATGGATTGATAAGTCCTCAACTCTTCCTCATCCAAAGGCTCATTCCTAGAGTCATACACCTCCTCTGATCTTGGTACACCCGACTTATTTTTCTTCACTATAATTGCTTTGAATGGTTGTATCCAAGCCTCATTGTTGTCCAAGGGCACCCCGACTTTCTTACATAACTCGTATATTAAGAAAGGGTTCCCAAGGTTCGTTTTGGCATCCTTGTTGTAGAGGATTGCATCCTCAATGACCTTCCCCACATTGAAAGAGATGTCCTGAATGATAGCATAGTTCAACAAGGTGCGTTTGGCCGTCACTTTGCATACTTTGGTAGTCAAAATGAGTCGGGAAGTGATGAAGTGGTGCCAAACTATGGGAATGTAGGCCAACTGTTTAGCCTTAAAGTGTATGACATACCCTTCATTATTGAGTTTCCATTCCCCTTGACCATTGGTGAACAATCTAAGCACCTCGGGGTAGTTAGGAGCCTCTTGAATTCTATTGTACGCTTCATCATCTATCGGTTCTAATTAATAAAACTCATTTATAGATCTCACACTGAAATCTACTAATATCCATTTGACTTTGACCTTTTTCACTACATGAGCTGATAGGTTGGCATAGAATTCTCGCACCACTATTGTGGCAGCCTGCCTTGGGGCTTGGCAAAGTGCCCTCTACCCCTTATTTATGATAGTTTTTTTAAAGAAGTCGTTGGGATGGTGGAACCCTTTTTCCTTGATGAATGAACGGTTCTTCGAAATGAGGGTGAACTTCTCAACGCCGCCCACATTGAAAATCTTAGTGCTATCAAAGTCCTCTATTTGCTCATCCACTATACGGCCCTTCTTTGAGCTCAATTTTTTCCTTTTCAAAGACATGGTGTGTCTAAGTCGGTTACGGGCGAAGCTAGGAGTTCGAAACTTATCAAAATCACACCAAATTTTCCTCAATCCTTGAAGGTGATCACACCTTTCTTTTGTAGCAAATTCAGCATCCAAATTTAGTGCTTAAAACAATTCATCTGGCGGAGTTGATGAGTGTTGGGTTGAACGAAGTCCTTCAAACAAATCCTAACCATCTATAGCCTCACTACACACACACTTTCTTCTTTCCCACGTAAATCAAAGCTAAAGAAGCACAAATTTGCAGTTGAATACCTTGAAATGCACTAAACCCGAAAATCTTCAAAAGCTCGAAAGACCCTTGATGAATGGAAGAAAGCAATTGATTATCAATTGATTGTTGTTCTTGAGTGTTCTAGGGCAATTGAGAGGTGCTTGTATTGCCTTAGGAAGACCAGTTATCAAGGAACTTGAGAGAGAGATTGAGAGAGATTAGGGTTGAAGATGAAGTGTTAAGAAAATATGGTCGTTATTGGCATAAAAACAGGGCAATGTCGCGACGTTTGAGCTAATGTCGCGATGTTCCCGAGAGTGATAAATATTGTTACAGTGAACGTCGCGACGTTGAAAGTGAACATCGCGACATTCCAGAGGGGTGAAAATTCAACGTCGCGACGTTGAAATCCAACATCGCGATGTTACAGAGGGGAGTGTTCGGTAATTGGCGTAGCTACCAAAGACTTAAGTCCCCGGCAACGGAGCCAAAAACTTGTTCACAATTTTCCGCAAGCGCATGGGTCAAACAAGTAATACAAGGACTAAGAAGTCCAAATATCGATCCTACATGAAAGGTGTGGTTTTAGCGAGGATTTAATACCCCGGTTACTAAAGTCATTCACTATTTGGTGACCTAAACAATTGGTGAGTAGAAAAGGTTTTAGAAAACAAAATAAAGAAAACAAAAGTAGGGTATAATCAGTAATCATCTAAGGAATGGAGTAATATTAGGGATGTAACTCAAGGATAGATTCCAAGTTGATTGTCTCAGGTGATGCGTATATGGTTTTGTATTCATTAAGCATTGATTAAGTGAGCGTACACTTGTAAGTGTCGAGTCAACATGAGGTTTACAATTTAGGTGTCTCCCTGTTCTGCACTAAATCCCTATATTCTACTTTCGGTCGTCTAGGTAATTAAGTATGATACTTTTATAAGAGCGGAGTAACGCCAAGGTCTATTGGTCACCTCTCGGTCATCCTGATAAATTTGCCGGACTACCTTCCGGATGGTCATCTCCTTGATTCATAGATCTCGCATATCTTGAGATGGTACTACTCTAATGAAATCCATCTAGTAGGCATTCTTAGATTACTAAACCTTACAGTTAGGTTATTAGTAATTTCAATTAATTAATCTATATCTTAAGAGACCCGGAACTAGATTTTAGGGTGTAATCCAAGCGTCACCAAGGATGCCCTAGTGTGGGGATCGAAGACATAACTCTCAGTATGGATTAATTAGTTGAAACCATAATAATCCTAAGAACTACACCAACTAACATCTACACAAGCATGAGTTCACAAAATCATCATAAAATATATATAAACCAAGCATTAACTTGGCTCAAGCAATCAACCAGGATGTTTAGCTACTCACTATAACAAAGTAATCCAACAAAATCATATTTAAGATAAATATAATACTGAAAGATTTACATATTGAGTAGAGTTTAGAGATATAAAACAAATGGAAGGTGAAATTTGTCCCCAACTCTACACTACGACTCTGATAGCTCCTGCAATGAATTAGATCTTCAATATCCCGACTCCAAGCAAAGTGGAAATAGACAAAAACTAATACCTAAAATGGCTCAAGAGGAAAGGAGGAAGAACCTAGAAGGGTGTTCTCTCTAAAAAACCAAAACCCCGACATTTACATCTTCAATACATACATACATACATACATATACTTATATATATATATATATATATATATATATATATATATATATATATATATATATATATATATATATATAAAAAAGCAAAATAGGCCAACAACGAATGTTTTACATTCAAGCCCAACGTTCTTCGTCGAGGCGAAGGGTCCTTCACCTAAGTGAAGGGCAGGTGTCTTCAACCTAGATACTTTTCCTTCGCCTAGGTGAAGGCCTTCGCCTAGGTGAAGGCCTTCACCTCTGCGAAGGTCCTCTTCGCCTAAGCGAACCCGAAGCTCATCTTCTTATCAATGCCTCATTCACCTCAACGAAGGGTTGCTTCGCCTTGGCGAACCCGAGGCCTCTTGAATTCTTTGTCTTTAGCTTCACCTCGGAAAAGCTGTCTCTTCACCTCGACAAACCACTTCACCTCGGCGAAGCAGTGCTTCTAAGCAAGTTCTGCTTTCTTGCTCTTTTTGCCCTCTTCTTTGCTTGCTTTACTTTCTATTCCTGCAAAACATAATCAAATGGGGGATTAGTGTAATATTTAGGAATATAGCATTTAGGTTACAAAAATACATGTAAAACACATTAAAAATGCTAACAAGATCACACACATCAGAGATCCCCATGCTTGCAGCATTGCGATTTTACGCAAGCTCACCCAGGTCACACAAATGTCTGAGTGGACTAACAAGTCCAAATGTAGAATCACGGGAGGGTGTGGTTTGTCGAGGATTTAGTGCCACTGGCTAGTGAAGTCGTTCACTATTTGAGCGAAAGGGTGATTTGGAATGTGATTATCTAAAAGGAAGCTAAACTAAAACAAAACAAATCTAAAATTGATTTTCAAGATTCACAAGTAAATGAGATTTGATTTTAAAGAAAAGCTCTGGGGGTATGCTAGAGCTGATTGTCTGTTGTCTGATTATGATTTATATTCATGAAGTGCGGTTAGTGAAAGTATACTTGTGTTTGTCCAAGGAAACCGGTATGAGGTTTACACTTTTGTGTCTCCCCTCAATTTCTCACACCTACTTCCTATTCTCCTTTTAGTCCATCTAGGTCATGATATGTGATACTTTTAGAAAGCAATTATTTCCTTGGGAATTCTATTGGTCACCTCTCGGTCCATATAATAGGACTACTCGAACTATGCTCGGATCGATTACCTCTCAGTCCTCGATCCCACATAATCTTTGAGATGGTGATACTCTATTAAATTCATCTAGTACTAGGCATTCCTAATTTCCTAGACTTCTTTGATTAGGTAAATTAGTATTTCAATTAACTAATTCATACCTTAAGAGACTCGGGACCATATTTTAGGGCGTAATCCAAGCGTCACCAAGGATGCCCTAGTATGGGGATCGAAGACCCAACTCTTAGTATGGATTAATTAGTTAAAACCATAATAATCCTAAGCACTACACCAACTAACATTAAGAAAAGCACAAATTCACAAAACCATTCTAAAAGATATATAGTAAAAACATCGATTTGAAGCGATCTGACCACTGAGGAAAGTTTAAATACTCATTACAACCCACAAATATATCAAAATCATGTCTATTACATCCATAATAATGCAAGAGATTAGATGAGAGTGAGAGTTAGAGATACAAAACAAATATGAGATGAGGAATACTTCAAACTTAGCTCCAGGAGTTGAATGAGGCCCTCTAATTAATAGATTCTTCAATGTACATCAAATCCAGTAGAAATTAACCAAAAACCAAAACCTAAAGAGATTCGAGAGAAGGGAGGAGAAACCTAGAGGGTGTTCCCTTCCAAAAAGCCAAGAGCCCCTAGACTTGTCTATAATACATATATTTATAAGCCATGGAAAATAGGTAATGATGGGCTCAAAAGGCTACTAATTTTGCAAGGCCCGACACCTTTTTTGCAGAGGCGAGAGAGGCTCCTTCGCCTCAATGAACCCGATCATTATCTTCTTTGCATGGCTCCGGTTCGCCAAAGCGAAGGAACCTTCGCCTTGGTTTCGCCTCAGCGAACACCTTCGCCACTACGAATAAATCCTAACTTCAAACGATCATAACTCTCTCGTCCGACCTTCAAATGTGATGATTTCGGTTTGTACAAAAAGCTAAGAGATAGTATAATCTATAAATATCAAGCTTGGAGTCATTGAAGGCAATTAGGTAGATTGAAAATGCATAAAGTATGAGGGGTGTTGCATGTAGTGTTTTGGAAAATCCTCCCTTGGAAAGCTTGAGAGATGTAGAGCCCATCCATATTATGCTTGAAATCATGGGAGGTCATGGTATGACCCAAAAATTCATCTTTTTTACCCTTATTATGCTCTCTTTGCTTTAAAATGTACCTAGAGCCATAAGATGATAAAATTAAGCATTAGAGCCCTTAAAAACACCATAATACCATATGATTGATAGGTGATTAGTGATATAAAAGCATGTGAAAAGCCTTTTTATGAGGGAGAAATTCAACATCTCGACGTTATAGAGGGGGTGTTTTTTTTTCAAAGTAACCAATGCCACGACATTGTAATCCAACGTCGCGATGCTCAGAGCACGATCAGCATCCGCGAAGTTGAGGGGACATTTGGAAAAATAAAATTCTAAGTACATTTTGGAAAAAAAATTCTAAGTAATAGAAAACTCCCTCAACATTATGCGGCACGAGTAATAGGCTTCCCCAGTTATCCCTCATTCGTCGTAGAATTCTCAGAACTTGAAAACACAACAATAACCAAACACAATTTAATGATTAACAAAAACCTCAAGAAAACCTGAATCTCTAAATGATAATAAAAAAAAATACTTAAAACATAGTTAAATAGAGAAAATCGTAAAAGGCTTAGGTTGCCTCCTAAGTAGCGCCTTGTTTAACGTCGCTAGCTTGAAAAAGCTACATCTCAATGACTGGTGTCTGAATACAGGAAAATGGTTAAGAATATGCTCAAAGCATCTTCAATACTTCAATGTATTGCTCATGGTGGATGGAATATATTGTCTCCCACACCATCAACTCCATTGGTTTCTTTCTTTATTGCCTTGATCATGTCCTTGCGGTTTACCAAGTCGCCATGCATGATCTCTGTGTGACTAGATTCAAGGATGTCATCATTTGAGTCGTCATCCGGATGCTTCATAACTTGGAATACATGGAAAATGACCTCATCTCCTTGAACTCTTAATATAAGTTCACCCTCTTGAACATTAATTTGAGCTTTTCCCATAGCTAAGAACGGTCTACCCAATATGATGGGGACTTTTTCAGCTTCTTCCATGTCTAAGATGATAAAGTCTGCTGGGAAAAGGAACTCATCCACTTTTACTAAGATATTTTCAATTACACCTCGTGGATGTTTGTAGGACTAGTCGACCATTTGTAACATTATTGTAGTCGGTTTTGCTTCCCCCGATTCAAACTTTTAAATATTGAGAGCGGCATCAAATTGATACTTGCCCCCAAGTTACCAAGAGCTTTACCTGATAATGAGTTCCCGATAGAGAATGGTATAGCAAAACTACCCAGATCATGAAGTTTTTGTGGGAGCTTCTTTTGGAGGATTGCACTGCATTCCTCGATAAGCGAAATGGTCTCATATTCACCAAACTTCTTCTTATTTGCCAAGATTTTTTTCATGAACTTCACATAACTTAGCATGTTCTCATGTGCATCCATGAAGGGTATATTTATGTGAAGTTTCTTGAAGATATCGAGAAACTTGGAAAATTGATTCTCCAACTTACCCTTCTTTAGCCGAGTGCGGGATGCTAGTGGGTACTTGGACATAATGTTTCTCCGTTTGTATCTCCTTACTATCCTCCTTTTTCTTTTCCTCATTTTGGGAGGGCTTTTTGCCTTGTAGCCTCCACAGTCTTTGAGGAAAAAGTACTTCTCTGAGATCTAGGAGTGGGTTATCTGAAGACGCCTCAGACATCGATCCTTTCCCTTTTTCAACTGATTTCTTTGTTATCTCAGGCCTCGAGGTTTGACCCACCTCCATCTCCTTTTCCTTGGCTTTTCTTAGTCCCTCAAGCTCTTTTACACTTCTCAAGGTGATCGCTTTGCAGTGTTCTATACCCTCTCTTCTTAGGTTGACTTCCGAGGTACTTGGAAGATTGTCTTGTTTCTTTTCGTTGAGAAATAAAGCCATTTTACCCATCTACACTTCCAAATCCTTAAGTTGAGTGGCTATATTGGTTAAGGAAGTTCTTGTCTCATTTTCGAACTGGTGCTGAGATTTTCGCATCTCTATTTACATATCCGCTAGCTGCTCCAGTTTCACTTCTAAGTTGGACTTCTTCTCCTGATGTGGTGGAGGAGTTTCATTTGCTCCATAGAATTTCCAGCATTAGAGTTCTTCCATGAGAAGTTTGGGTGACTCTTCCAACTTGGATTGTAATTTTAAGCATAAGGGTTGAAGTTCTTCTTAGGAGGGAATTTAGCCGAGTACTAGGCCTTCTCAATTGTTAATTCCCCATTGGATTCATCATTTATATTCAATAGTAGGTGCGATCCATGGAAACTATCACGAAGATGGAGGCGAAGCATACCATATGACGCAACTTGAGAATTACGTAATTGGCGGCACAATTGCTTAAAGTGAAGAAATCTAGAGCGCCAAATTAAGTAGCGCATCTAGATCATGCACCCTAGCCACTTTCTTCGACAATGATCTTTAGGTTGTACTTGACATTGATGCTATATTCTCTAAAATGCGGTATGCTTATCTCATTCTTTCTAGAAGCATTTCCTCAGGTGAAACATCAATCGAGTTCTTGTAGGTACACTTAGTCCATTATAAAAATGATGCACTTGCATCCATTTAGGTCAATTATGATTAGGGCACTTCCTTTCGAGATCTTTGTAGATCTCCTAAGCTTCATAAAAGGACTCACAATCTAGTTGGCAGAAATTGTATATGTCTATCCTCAACTTTTCCTCCTTAGCTATTGGGAAGAACCGAGTTAGAAACTTATTAACTAGCTCATCCCATGATGTGATGGAATCTAGAGGCTCGATGGTAATCTAATGCTTTGCCTTATCCTTCAAAGAGACTGGGAATAGCCGAAGGCGGATGGCATCATCACTGACTCCATTGTATTTTACCATATCATACTTCTAAGAAGTTCAGGATGTGAGCATTTCGGTCCTCATGGGGAAGTCCAGTAAATTGTACTCCTTGTAAGAGTTGGAGGGTGATGGACTTGAGCTCAAAGTTATTAGCCTGTATAGTCGGTCTCCTTATCACAAGTTGAGTAGTGGATGGCGGACAAGCATAATCTCTAATGGGTCTTAGGACCTTGTCCATCTGTGTAATATCAGGTGTCGCACCATCTCCCATTCTAGAACCAACTTCTTCCTCTCTGAATTCCTCCATATTTTCCATAGGCTAATGTTCTAACTGAATAGCTGCTCTCTTATCTCTCTGGATTCTTCTCAAAGTCTTTTCAATTTCAAGATCTAATGGTATAAGATTTTCAACTCTCAACCTTCGCATGTAACCTAATGGTACCTGAAAATTCGAAGAAGAAAACTAAATGTCAAAAAAAATAAAATAATAATAAAAAATTGAAAATTGAAAACTGAAAACAAGCAACTTAAAAGAAATGTTTGAAGTACTAGAGATGTACTTAGTATTGATATTAGCATAAAAAACTATAACTCCGATAGTATGGCCAAAAGGCTTTTATAGGCGTTTTGTGTTTTTATGTGAAATTACATGAAAAGGATATGAAATTACTTCCTATTCGCGTAAGCCTCGTGTGTTAAAGTAATCTGATTAATACTAAACATACAATGATAGATCCTAGCGAGGAATGGGATTACTAAGTAAAAATATGTGCATTTCTCCTGTGTGGTGTTGTACAGAAGTGAGTATATCTGTGTCAGAGCGGGTGGTGACAGTGTTTTTGAATAAGAAGAATTAAAATTAAATACTAAGTAATAAACTAGTAAATTGATTCTATGATTGAGGTTTCTTAAGATAAAGAGGTTCTAAGGTTTTTGGTGAGATTAGATAATCCACCTATATCTGAACCATAGTCCTATTCTATTGTTTCATTGGATAGTCTATTCTATTGTTTCTGAGTGGATGATTATCGAGGCAATTCTTGACTATTTGCAATTACAGGCCCCTCTGGGGTGAAATAACCTATTAACTAATACTGGTTTGCGCTTCTCAACTCAACCCCAAGCACTAGCGATGCCTTAACTTCCAAGAACCCTGCACGTTTAACACCCTAAATTATACCCTAGTAGTTTATTACAGTTTAGGGTACAATGTAAGTTAAAATTTGAATTTTTCGGAAATTAAGTGTAAAGTGGGAAAAAGGTTAAATTGGTAAATTTGTAAAATTAAGGACCCAAAGGTCATAACACAAGAAGATGATATGTTATTGTAGGAAATATGATAAGTTGATTTGCAAATGAAAGAAAGATAAAGGACTAAAATGCAAGAGCTAAGACATTAAGTCCAAAATGTGATAAAGCCCGAACATGGCCCCTTGACCAGTGGAGATAAAACCAAACTTATCTTGGGAATGAGACAAGTTCTGTATTTGATTTTGTTAGCTTTGGCTGAGGCTATGGTTTGAGAGTAGAAGAGCCATGTTGGTGTTTCTTCTTTATTTTCTTTGAAGATCTAGCCTTACATTCAGAAGTAAGAGGAAGGAAGAAGAAAAGGTTGAAGTTTCAAGAGAATCAAGGTATGGAACCTATATGTATGGAATTTTGGTATGGAACCTATATGTATGGAATTTTGGTATGGAAACTATCACAAATCCCTCTTTGTTTAAGTTGTGTAGGAAAAATCCTAATAGAAATGTGGTTGGTTGGTATAAGATGAGTTTTGTGGTTTACTTTAAGTTTTGTTTGAGTTGGTTTTGGTTTGGAAGGAAATTTCCTGTGAAAATTTTCAAAACTGGTAATTTATGTTTTCTACTTGACACCCCTTCACCTAGGCGAAGGAGTGCTTGCCCTAGCGGTCGATTTTCCTAAGCGGGCAGGGCTTGAATTTCTAGTATGTCGTCTGGTTAGGCACAACATTGCTTCGCTGGGCGGGGAATCTCTCCACTCTAAGCGTAGCTGCCGCCTAGGCGTACACATAAATTCTGTTTTGTTTTCTCCCTTCTGTCAATTCTAGCAATCATCCATTGGATTAATAAGGACCCTAATAAGTGAATGAAAGGGTCCGTACAAGTATAATAGTTATATGAAAAATGTTATGTAACTCGCCGTCGAGGCGAAGCGAATCGTTAGAAAGACATTATTTCTTACCCTTATTTGCTAATGTGTTTAAGAATAATATAATAAGCTCAGTAATAAATATAATTGTATGTCTTCTTAAGACCTCATAGCGAATGAATAGGCACCTCTGATCAGTACTACAACACTCTTTCTAGTGCTACGACACTTCTGTTACGTAGGCAGGCACATATTTGATTAGTGCTTTGACACTCTCTGTTCAGTGCTACGACACTCTTGCTAGTGCTTCGGCACTTTTTTTACGTGGGTAGACACGTCTCTGTTCAGTGCTTAGGCACTCCTGCTAATACTGGGCGACTTACATTGCACTTAAGCGGAGACCGTCCTATATTAGTAATGTACTATGCACCAGTACACTATTATCTTTGTGTCCACATCATTCATTATTTTGAGTCATGCATAGACAACATTTATATGATAGGAATCTAAATAATGAACAATAAGAAACATAAGAAATGGGTTTCTATGCATGTATTTTCAAAATTTACCTTATGTACAAGATCTCTGTTTTGAACTCTTACGGGAGATATGAAAACCCAGTTATAAGAATTATGTTATATGAAAACTTTGTTATAGATTTCTGTCATATATAAACTTTGATAAATCCATTTTGGCCCATAATAATGTGGACCACCCCAAGTGGTCATATATCTGTATCTATTTCCCACTAAGCTATAAACATGCAGTGTTTCATCCATGTAGGTATTGAAGAGAGAAGACATCAGAAAAAACAATCTACGCGTTAAGTCGAGGATCAAACCACAATGATAGGAGTCCACCATATGTAAGGAGTTCTTTACTACATTTTGTAATGTAAATGTAATATTTTTGTAATAATGGAATTTGTGTAAGTACAAGTAAATGGGACTCATGAATATATGTACATGACATTACAAGTTTGGATTTATATTTCGAAATGGGTCCACCAATGTCAGAAAATCAAGTAAAGGAGTCTCAGTCTCATGTCGTGCCCCCTCTCTTTGCCCAGGTGGGGGTAGGGGCATGACAACACGCCTTCTAATTACTGCTGATTTCTACAACACCTAGCTAATTAGGTTGATTCACCTAAGTTTAATTATCTACTCTCTTCCCATATGTAAAACCCAAGTAAATTTGAATTTTTCCAAAAAATAGAAAACATGATAATGAAATGGACCTCACCATTGGATTCATCTCGTGAAATCTAAATTACCTAGATACAGATTTTGTTCTAGGATTCAGGATAATTAAGTTTTCACGATTTTTGACGATGAGTTTCTGTTAGACCCAAAACGAATTTTTGAAAAAATCTTGAAAAGTGGAAAATAATTTAAGTAAAGTTCATTTTAAATGATTTCAACTTGAACCGGGACGAAATAAATTGTTTCGGATCATAAACAGACCCGAACCAATCGTGGACATAGCCAGTAATTAAAAGTGTGGATAAGGATAGACAAAGATTTTTAGGAGAAAAGAACTCTCATTTTTTTTTCTACTTGGGACAAATCGTGGGAGGAGAAAGGGAGGGAAGAGTCGAGGCTTTGTTTGGGCAGATCACAAATTCAGTCAGTAGGAATTACAGTCAAACTAGACAGAGTTAGCCTGTATAGCAGAGGAATATGCGTGGTACAAAAAAAATGAAGGTTTCACGTGAGATCAAATGAGGAGATTTGAAACGAAAGTTTGCAGGTGGAGGTGTTCTTGAGACCTCCTTACGTTACCTAAATAAAATTTAGGGATTTTGTAACGCCCCAAAAATACCTTAGAATTTTTATAATAAAAATTATTATATATTTCGGGTATAAGTTGAGCCAACTTGGGTATTTTCCGAAAATTGTTAAATGAATATTGATTAAATGATTATATGGCTAAAAGCCAAATGCAAATATTATATGCTAAATGAGAATTGATTGGACAGGAAATTAACCCGAAAGTGTAAAGGGCAAATTTGGAATTTATGGAAAATGAAGATACAAGGTCATATGAAATAAGTGATAGGTCTATATACAATTAGATGATAGAGAAGTGAAGGTGCAAATTAAGAAATGCTAGTAAGTTTTATGCTTAGAAAAACGATTAGTTTTAAAGAAAATGACGAGGCCTTATGGGGATTTAGGGGTAGAAGACCAAGAGGTAGTGCAGGAATAATTCTTGAGCAAATCCGGTTTGGAGAAGAAAGGAGAAAGGGAAGAGGCTAGAGACGAGGAGAAGGATCTGAGCTTTGAATGGGATTGTTTCTCATTTCTTTGCTTTGAGAGATAAAGAGCAACCTACGAGAAGATTTTGAAGAGATTGAAGGTAAGAGAATCAAACCTATTTTCCTCTTTGTGGATTTTGATTTTGGAAAAAGCCCTACTTAGGGTAAGGGTGAACTAATGGTTCTAACCCACTTTTGGAGGGTTGTTTGAGTTAGATTTCATGTGAGTTATGATATGAGTTTGAAAGAGGAGTTATTTGGGGTTTTTGTAGTGAGAAATGGCAGGAAATCACATCATTTTATGGAACTGAAAACCCGCACGATGATGCAGTGCAGAAGTGCAGATTTCTGGCACCATATGGAGGAGTGGTACCGGTGGCGAAAGTTGGATGTGAATTTTGGATTCACGATGAAGGGTGATAGATGCCGTCTTGATGGGTGGTACGCGATGCCAGGTGGCTGGCATAACCTGTTTTGCTTGCCCTTGCATTGTTATGTCTCGTATTTATACACCGATTGTTTAGGGACCCTAATAAAGGTTTAATGAGGTTATATAAAGATATATGAGAGAAAGCGATGCCGTACCTCGCCAGCCTCGGTGATATTCGTTTAGTACGATTAATTGTTCGACCACTAAGAGTGGAGAATTTGTATTTGACTAGGTGTGGATAGAAAACAACAACTGACCTAGGTATTGGTATCGAAAGATAAGGGATCGATAAATTGGTCTCTTTTTGTTCTGCCTTGACTCAGAATTCACACCATTTAAGTTCTATTGTGAAATATATATGTTGATTTGAATTATTTGTATTGAAATGTTTGTCAAATATCTTGCATGTGTAGCATTGTATTTGAACTATAAGTGAATTTCTTGCATTTGAGTAAATTGATTTGAAATGTATTAATGAATGACCGACATGGCCAGTTACCAGAAAGTGATTTATCATGAAAGTAAACCGATATTTGTTCAATGTGAAATCACATTACCTCTTTTGAATATGAGCAAAGGGTAGTTGCCAAGTGAATCTGGTTGTGAATGTTAATTTCTATAGTCTAATGTGAGATTACAATATTAAATGTGCAATCACATTACTACTAAACGAAAACAGGACAGGATTCACCAACTGAATCTGTCGTGAATGTTGACTCTATAGTCATATGTGAAATCGTAAACCGAAAAGCGTAAAATGATATTAA
The DNA here is from genome assembly GCA_016808115.1 of Tetrastigma voinierianum. Classification (NCBI taxonomy): domain Eukaryota; kingdom Viridiplantae; phylum Streptophyta; class Magnoliopsida; order Vitales; family Vitaceae; genus Tetrastigma; species Tetrastigma voinierianum. The sequence goes on from JAEQBH010006470.1 coordinate 35,404, forward strand.
AAGTGTATTTGTATAAGTATCTTTTACATTACACATAGACATTGTTTAAAGGCATTATTTTGATAAATGCATTTGTATTGAACTGAAATGGAATGAAGGCTGTGCAAAACCATAAGCATGAAAATGCTTGGCGTATTATTTTATCAATGCGCGGAGTCTCAGAGTGTTGAGTGATTGAAACGGACCCAATGTCGGAGCTGGAGGTCATTGGAAAGTTCATGGGTATGCTCCGTCACATGCATCCTCTCTACCATTTTTAGCATGACATTGTTTGTAAACAAAGTTAAACTCGAAATTATTTTTGTACCTATATATCTAAATACGATTTTGGATATTATGTTGTAAAAGCGACATAAAATGCCATTTTAGGATTCCAAATACATATTTTGTAAAGGTGCGTGAACATAAATGTTTATGGGCTTGCCCCATTGAAATAGCTTCCACAAAGATTTGAGAGCTGAGCGCTTATATTAATGAAATGTATTTATTAAATGGATTTGATTAATGGCTTGGCCCGGAGCATCCTTGGGTTTAGATTCAGATCCAGCCAGCCGGATTAGGCTAGGCTGAAGTCGCTACGTAGTGGTATCGGAGCATCCGGATCCGAGTTCGGACCCATTGTCGAATTCGGACCCGAGAAAATGGGTGCTCCCGAGATTCTTCGTACTGGTTTCATTTCCATCTATGGAATGTTCTGATCGTTTTTATGGCTTGTGGTGGCCGTTTGTGACCAGTTTGTAGTGTTCATGACATGTAAACGCGCATGGTTTTAAAGTATTTGGTTGGATTTGTGCCTAGGAGCGTCACGGCTTGGTCAGCCGAGCATAGGTCACCTGGGGCTTCGAAATGGGCATGGAATTACAAACCATTTGCATTCATTGTGCATTTCATGTTTTGTACTCTAATATGCCACATGATTGTGTGATATGTGTTGTGTGAAAGATATACATGGTAAAGTGTATATGGAAAAAGAGGAACACTAGGGTTAAAAAACATAACCTTAGGGGTTTGGGAAAAGAACGAATGGGAGGGTTTGGGATGTTGAGGTCTATTAGTGGTTGACACATGCACTACTAGTTGGAAAGGGAGAAAAATCTCAAGGTTTAAACTTGATCCCCATTTTTTAGGATACTATGTCAGACTTAATTGCTATCTGACATATGTAGATATTAAAGTGAGGAAGAGGGGTGTGCGAGGACTGATTGGGCGGAACAACAACCCATTACCATTGGCCTTTGACCAACAAGCCTTCATAGAGGCTATTGGTGTTGCGACTGCTACTATTGCATGAGTGAGTGTTGTGGCTACCACCATTACACAGGCTAGTGCAACAGTGAGCTAAGGAGGGCCAAGTAACCTCTAGAGGTTCAAGGCACACCATCCTCCAACCTTCAGGGATAGAGGACCCGATGGTAGCTAATCATTGGATTATGACAAGTTAGCAAGATCTTGGGGCTATGGAGATTGCCTCCGTGCCACTAAGGATAAGGCTAATTGCGTTCCAACTAGAGACCAAGTCCCAAGTATGGTGGGATTAGGTCAAAGCCTCAAGGAACTTGGAGCGATGACATAGGAAGAGAGGACTGACTCTTCATGGGTAAATATTTCCCGGCGTCTGCTCGACATGCAAAGGCTCGGGAGTTCTTATAACTAAAATAAGGAATGATGACAATGCTTGACTACATGGCTAAGTTCACTGAATTAGCCTGTTTCGCTTATGATTATGTGGCCATAGACATGGCCAAAGTGAGAAAGTTTGAGGATGGTCTAAAATTATCCATCCGGGGTAAAATTGTGGGACTGCTCCTACAAGACACAGACTTTATGGTCAAGACAACTATGGCCATTGAGATGGAGGTGGACGACGCATGGAACATCCGGGAGGCGGGTGTTAAAGATAAGTGGATGTGGGCTTAGAGGTTGAAACCTTGGAAGAGCCATTGCATGTGAGTTCTCCCCTAGGAACTAAGGTAAACGTTGATCAGATATGTTGGGGTTGTGAGTTAGAGATCTCAGGGATTCTACTCACTGTGGACTTTAGGGTCATGGACATATCGGAGTTTAATGTCATCCTTGGGATGGATTGATTGACGGCACACCGAGTCGTCATTGATTGTGATCGTAGAGGGTTACTGCCTACACCCTATACACCGAATGATGTTTGTGTTATGTTTCAGGGGGATAAGCACGATGCTTTACCCCAAGTCTGTGTATAACTCTAGATGGCAAGGAAAGTTGATGGGTTGGCTAGCAAGCCTTACCTTGGAAGACGAGGAGACAAGAGTTGGGTCTACCTCGGGCAGTTTGTGAGTATGAGGACGTTTTTCCGGATAAACTATCGGGATTACCTCCACAAAGGGATGTAGACTTCACTATGGAGTTGCACCCTGGTACATCACCTATTTCTATGACTCTACATAGAATGGCTGGCCGAGTTGCAACAACTCGAAGTCGGTCTGGTGTTGGACAGGGGTTTTATTAGACTGAGCACTTCACTTTGGGGAGCTCCGGTGCTTTTTTCCAAGAAGAAGGATAAGACCCTTCGGCTATACATAGACTACTAGTAGTTGAATTGGGTTACTATCAACAATAGGTACCCTTTGCCGAGGATTGATGATGTATTTGATCAGTTGAGATGGGCGCGGGTTTATTTCAAGATAGATCTCCGCACCGGTTATCATCAGCTAAGGGTTAGGGAGGCAGATATCCCTAAGACTGTGTTTAGGACGTGATATGGGCATTTTGAGTTTACAATGATGCGTGGATTGACGAATGCTCCAGCGGCATTCATGGATCTCATGCATAAGGTGTTCCAATCCTACCTAGATCAGTTCGTTGTGGTCTTCGTTGACGACATCTTGATCTACTCCAAGTCTGAGGAGGAGCATGTGGGTCACTTAAGGATTGTTCTCCAGGCCTTAAAAGACCATCAGTTGTATGCTAAATTCAGTAATTATGAATTTTGGCTTATTGAGGTGAGATTCTTGGGACATGTGGTGTCAACTTCGAGTGTATCCGTGGACCCAGGAAAAGGTTGAGGTATTTATGAGTTGGGAGATATCGAAGTCAGTTTTCGAGATACGTAGTTTCTTGGGATTGGCAAGGTATTACAAGAGGCTCATTGAGGACTTCTCCCGATTAGCTGCACCTATGACGAGATTAACTCGAGGTAGATTAGTTTAGTGGAATATTTCGTGTGAGAAGGCATTCGGGGAGTAAAGAGGAGGCTTACTTGGCTCCTATTACGATAGTTCCAAGAGGGGGCAAGAGGTACACGGTGTGTTGTGATGCCTCACGGGGCGAACAGGCGTGTTTTGATGCAGTCCAGGAGGATCGTGGCTTATGGCTCTCGACAATTAAAGAACCACGAGCAGAGTTACCCCTTTGCTTGACATGGGTGGCGGCCATTGTCTTTCATGAAGATTTGGCACCCTTATCTACTCCTGATGAGTAGTTCGAGGTGTTTTGAACCCTGAAGTGCGAGTACATTTTACGGCGGGACCTCAACATGAGGCAACGCATGTGGATGGAGTATCTGGAAGACTATGACTTCACTTTGCATTACCATCCAGGTAAGGTAAATGTGGTGGCTAATGCACTCAACCGAAAGTCACGGAGAGTGTTGGCTAGTGTGGCTTCTTGAGAGTGGAAGATGCTCAAGGTTGTGGGACAGTTCGGGCTGCACTACAAGGGAGTCGGTTTCGGGCTACTTTGGGGAGTTTAGTGGCAACGCCTTCCCTGTTGAGCAAAGTGATCGGGTCCCATGGACAGGACACGGAGATATTTTCCATCGGGGCCCGAATGCTTGCTTCGAATATAGGTGATGAAAATTTGGGCCGTTCCTGAGATGAGTAGTCTTTGATATAGGGGAAGGGTTATGGTTCCTCAGTCAGCAAATCTAAGAGATGAGATCTTTGGGAAGTTCCATTGCCCCCGTTTTTCTATGCATCCAGGTGGCAAGAAAATGTACCATGATCTTCGTCGCTAGTACTACTGGAGTGGGATGAAGAAACACTGTGGGAGTTTGTTCGTCGTTGTCTCACTTGTCAGTAAGTAAAGGCTGAGCACCAGAGGCTAGCGGGATTACTCCAGCCTTTGGAGGTAACTGAGTGGAATTAGGAGCATATAATGATGGATTTTGTGAGTCACTTTCCACGGACATGGCAAGGGCATGATGCGGTGTGGGCGAGAGTGGACCGGCTTACTAAGTCGGCACTCTTTCTAGTTGTGCGGATGACCTTCACTCTAAAGGAGTGCAATAGGTTATACATACGAGAGATTGTCTATTATAGTACTAGTATCTATAATATCGAATCGGGATCCCAGGTTCACAACTCATTTTTGGAAGAGCTTCCAGCTATTCATAAGGACACAGTTGATGATGAGCATTGCTTTTCATCCCCATACGGATGGTCAATCTAAGAGGACCATGCAGACTTTAGAGGACATGCTACAGGCATGCATCCTTGATCTCAAGGGTAGTTGGGAAAAACATTTACCCTTAGTGGAATTCGCCTACAATAATAGTTATCAGGCGAGCATACAAATGGCACCCTCTGAGGCACTATATGGGAGGCCTTTTCGATCTCCGGTTTGTTGGACGAAGGTGGGAAAGAGACCCACTATGGGTCCGGATTTGGTTATTGACACATCAGAGAAGATTAAGGTGTCACGGAAGGCGTCTTCTCCACTTGCGGCTGAAGTTTGCAGCGGAAGAAACTCTCGTCGACAGGCGGTTGTGACCTCTAGAGTTTGAGGTGAGTGATCATGTCTTCTTGAAGGTGATGCTGGAGAGGGGTGATCAGGTTCGGCAAGTAGGGAAAGTTGTCGCTAAGATTTATCGAGCCCTTCGAGGTACTCGAGAGGATAGGTACGGTTGCTTACCAATTGGCATTACCGCCAAGTCTATCGGGTGTTCATGCGGTATTCCATGTCTTCATGCTCCGGAAGTACACTCCAGATTAGACTCATGTAGTGGATTGGGGCAAGCTTGTTACTGATGCCGATGGAACCTTCGAGGAGGGACCGGTACGTATCATGGATAACTAGGATCAGATTTTTTGAGGCAAGAACACGAGGCTAGTGAAAGTGTTGTGGCAGCATCGAGGAGTGGAGGAGGCAACATGGGAACACGGGACCTGATACATACCAATTATCTTTCTTATTTAGAGGATGAAGGTATGCTTTTAGTCATTGATATTAAATTACTATTTTATATGCATGTAATTGTATGTGCTTGTGTATGTGAATTTCGGAGACAAAATTCTTTTAAGGTGGGAAGAATGTAAAACCCAGGTAAATTTGAATTTTTCAAAAAAATGGCAAAACGGTAGAAGTTGCAACTATAGTACAGGTTGTAGACCTAAAATTTTCTAGATCTCAGATGACAAAACGGATCTCACCGTTAGATTCGTCTTGCGAAATCTAGTTACCCATAAGAATTTCGTTAAATTCCGAGATAGTCGAATTTTTCACGATTTTCGAGGCAACGTGTGACTGGTGAACTCCAAAAACGAGATTTTTGAGAAAATCTTGAAAAGTGGAAAATAATTTAAGTAAAGTTCATTTAAAAATGATTTGAACTTAAACCGTGACAAAATAAATTGTTTCGGGGTAGAAATGGACCAGCACTAGTCGTGGACACATGGTGCGACGTGGGCCAAGTGTTTAGAAGTGTGGATAATGATAGACAAAAGAGATTTTTGGGAGAGAGAACTCTCATTTTTTCTATTAGGGACAAACCGTGGGAGAGAAAAAAGAGGGGAAGAGAGTCAAAGGCTTCTTTTGACGATTCACGGAGTTCCTTCAATCAGAATTCGTTGAGCCAATAATCAAAGTTCATCGCCTTGACGACGGCTACTCATGGGTACCAAAAATGAGGGCTTTCACCCAAGATTCAAAGGAAGAGATTTGGGAAAATCAAAGTTTTCGAGCTTAAGTGGTCAGACCTCCTTGGTTCTACTAGCAGTCGAGATATTGATTCTTCCTACTTTGGTTTTATTTTCATCCTATGGACTGTTTATAGCCGTTTTTTATGGATTATTGGTGGCCGGTTTCATGGTCCGGTTTATGTTTTTCATGGCATGCTCAAAGCATGTTTTTAAGGGTTGTTTGGCTGGATTTATGCCCTATGGGGCATCACATCAGATCTCGTAGAGAATCACATACCACATTAATATTGTGGCGAACACAGTAATATCACGAATAAAATGAAGAATAAATCAATGATTTCAATCCTTGAAACAATAAAAGGAAAGAATTCTAGTAAGTAGATATAAGTTTCGTATCTAATACACAACCAAAGCCCTAGAGTTTAAGTTTAGAACATAATGAAATTGTTATACATCACTCATAAAGTGGAGAAAACTATGAGAAAGTAAAGGTAGAAGAACTCTAATAGCTGAAAGATTTGATGATGCACCGTCTTCTTCCTCCGATTCACATATCTCTCGATGATCGATGTCGATCTCTATGTCTGTTTCCCTCCATTATCATTAGTCGTTGTCTCTTAAAGTGTGAACCCCCTATCCTTCTGTCGTTCTTCCTTAAAAACCCTTGAAGAGTGTGTTCCTTGACTACCAAAAATGGGCTGGGCAGCGAATAGGCCAACGGCGTTGCAGGACATCGCGGCGTTGGAACGAGAACTCGATTCTTTTTCCTCTCTTAGCCCTCACAATCCTTCGAGAATCTTTGAATTTTGGCCTAGCGCAAAGAAACACATATTAGTATATTAAGCAAAATGCTATTGAAATAATTATAGAAATGGTCACAAAACATACCCAAAACCGGAGTATATAATGAGTGTTTTTAAACACTCATCAGTTGTCCACAATGTCTCTCGAGTTTGTATATAACCTATAGGCTTGTATGGCAGAGGGATCAAATGTTAATTTTCCAGTATTACTTGTAAGAGAAAAATAATAAATTGTTGTAGAAGGCAATATTTTTCGTCCTTTCCAGGACTCTTCTTACATCAAATCAAGTAAACAAAAAGTCAAGTTTATAATGAAATTAGGCTTATAATGAAAACGATGCATCAATTCCACTTCCATAAGAGATCTTATGGAAAATCAATCAATTTTCCCCTCCCAAAATGACTCCCATGTAAGAGTTCATAACTTCAAGTTTAGATATATGTAAGTCCTTCAAAAGACTAGGATTTGGCCGTTAAGAGTCTGCATCTTCAAGCTCCGATATTTTTAAGTCCTTCAAGGTACCAAGATTTACTAATTACAGACGAGAAGTTGATCCTTATGGTCTAATTAGTAATAAATAAAAAAAGGTGGATGCAAATGTTTCCAATTATAAGTTTAAGGTAGTCATGAATCAAATGTAGCATGAGTTAAAGCTTTTATGTGAGTTACCTATCAATTTGGACAGCCCATTCGGGCGTAGTCGAGGAAATCGGTTAGGCTAATTTGCTCATTTCACAATGTCATTGGCTTTCGACCAGCCCGACCTTGCCCATGTTAACGGGTCAAAGCTGGGTCAAAACCTTAATATTACTAAAAATATAATTTCTAAATTCTATCATTCTTCAAATAAAAATAAATAATATAGAAATATATAATAATAATTAATATATATAAAATAATTGAGTCTAAACAATATAATAATAAACAAACTTAAATAAAGAATTAATGTTAAACCTTTGTTATATTCAAAGTATCAAACTAACTAGTTAAATAATACCTAAACAATAAAGTAATAACTTATGCATCTTTGAGAAAAAAAAAGGTATTAAAGTATCAAATAAAATCTCATATGCCTTTAATTTTTTCATCTTCATCTTCGTATATACGATAATAACTTAAAACTACATATTACAAGATGTACATCGATTGAGTTCCATCATCATCTATTAATTAAATTTTTAGAATGTTAACAATATAAATTTCATTTATATTTGGAATTAAAATATATTTTTTCAAAAAATGCATCTTAATCGTATAATAATGAAATGTCCTATTTGTTTTGAAAATTCATCTTGCTAGAAGATATAGGCCTTGTTTGGGTAAACAACTTAATTAAGTACTTATTTTATAAGAGTTTATTAGATGAAAGCTTATGTTATAAATACTTTATTCAATAAGCTATTTGTATTTGGATGCCTATTTTAAAAAGCGAGTATGCATTATTTTAAGATGTTTAAATGCATTACTACACAAACACTTATAACAACTGAAATTACTGAAAATACCATCATAAACACTTATAAAATTGAAGTGTTTGAATAAATAAACACTTGTCATAATTTTTAAAAAATTAAAAAACTGAAAATTAATATTATATTTTCACCTTTATTTCATATGCATCAAAGTGATTATAAAAACTAAAATATTCTAGGTTTTTTCCTATTTTACATAATTTTCAAAATTTTACCTATTTTTACATAATTTTTAAGATTTGTTTTCCTATTTTTCAGAAATTTTTTTCCTATTTTTATATTAATTTTTCAAAAAATTTATCTATTTTTTATATTATTTTTTTATTTATTTTTCCTATTTTTTACATAATTTGTAATAATGTCAATTTTATCACTAAGATGATCAATTTTTAGACTTATATAACTTTTTTTTTTATAAGTTTCTTCATAAAGCTTATTGAAATAAGCTAAAATAAGCTTATAGATGAGTTATAATATATTTTTATAAGTTTTTTCAAAGACATAAGTTTTATTCCCTCACCTGTCTCTCTCCTCTCCCTCAACCGCAATTTGCCCCCATCTTTCCCATAGTTCAAATACCAACGCCGCAAAAAATGTTCTCTTTTTTAGGCAGTGTTTCTATGTGTGATTTGCCGGTGGACTCTGTGGCGCCCTAAATTTCGAGGGTCCGTTGACAACCGGTCAACCCACGGAAGATTCGTGGATATCGGGTAACCCGACACCACACCATTGAGTCCCCTTTTTCCGGGACCCAAGATTTAACAAAAATCGGGTATAGTCTCTTTTGTGCAGAGCTCTGCCCCAATGCAAGCGCATTATGATGCACGTGTCGACATGGCTGTGTTATACAACTTAACCCTCATCGGTTTTAAAAAAAATGAAAAATAGTCACATAGGGCCCATTTACCCCATACTTAAACATAAGCACATGACTAATAAAACATAGTCCATAGAGTTTAAATTCGTCACTCTTATACAAAACATATATCAAAATTAAGCATTCTAATACATGTTTTACAAAATATAAATCAAAGCCACAATCCGGCTTCCTTCTCAATGTCAGTCTCTAGTGAGCGTTGTCTCTCTAAACATTCCCTGTACCTGAAAGGGGGTCCCACGATGGTGTGAGCAATGCCCAATAGAGTAAACTCCTACAGAAGCTACTCCCCATCTAAGTGTGTAACACCCCAAATTATACCCTAATGGTTTTATAACATGTTTAGGGTATAATAAAAGTAAAAGTATATTTTTCAGGTCCCAAAATAATGATAAAAAGAAAATAAGCAAGAACTTTGAATTAATACAAAAGTTAAGGGTAAATTAATAATTTACCAATTCAGGACAAGAATTAAGTAATTTTAATAAGTTCATATGCCCAGTAAGTTTTGATAAATTGAATTGAGAATAAAATGAGAGTGAGGACAGAATAATAAAGAAAGATATTACAAAATCAAATAAGGAAGAAAATTGTGGAAGAGACAAGTGGCTTGAAGGAAAGAGTGAGGAAGTTTCCTCCTTTGAATGGATGGTCAAGGATGCTCCAAAAGAGAGAAAAAGTGAAATAAAAATGGGATAAGACCAAAAATAAATATCTCATTTTGGTCTTAGAGAGGAGAGGAAAAAGAAAACGGATAAGGAGAAGGGGGAGAAGAGAAGAGAGAAGAAGAAGAAGAGAGAAGAAGGAAGAAGGAAGAAGGAAGAAAGAAGGAGACTCACAGGTATGGAAGCTATGTGTGTGTGAAGTATGTGTGTATGGAACTATGAATATTTGTATGGAATGCTATAATTTTGTATAGAAAAGTATGGAACTTGTTAAGTTTTGTATGGAAGTCTAGTGTTTTTGTATGGATTATAGTATGGAACAGTATGGTATTTGTCTAGTTTTGGTATAGAAAGTATAGATGCATGGTTTGGAACCCTCTATTTTGTGTATGGTTTGGGTTTAGAAACTCCCAAACTCATTTCTTGTTAGGGTTGAGTTAAGGAAAGGCTCTAAGGCTCTTATATATGTGTTTTAGAGGAAAGGATAAGTTTGCAATTTGAACGAAAATTTCCCTATTTTGGTCATGCATTATTTGGACCTTAGAACTGGTTTTAGGTAGAAATAAAGGGAATTTGGTAGTGAGTCCTTCTGGTAAATTGTATCCACATCAATGAACTTGATGTTAAGTTTTCTAATTTCTTAATTCGGACCTCATAGACCAAGTTATGGTCCTTTTCTGAGGAATCAATCATTTCCGGCCGTCGAGAATTATTTCGGTGGTTGAATCATGTGAGCCTCAGCCCAGCCGGAAGGTCATAACTTCTTTGTCAGAATTCCGTTTTGGGTGTTATTGGACCTATGGAAAGCCCATTGAGTCAAAATTCCATTCATATGCACAGTAAGGTTGTAGGCATCGGTAGAACTTCGGCGGTCGACTCATTTCGGTTGGATTTGATACATGTGACCTCCAACCCGGAATGTCATAACTTCTTACGTCCAGTCTGTTTCGGGTGTTCGTGAACTCTATGGAAATCCCATTGAGTCAAAAATCCATTCATATTCATGTGGAGGATAGTAGGTGTCAGACCGAGCTCGGCGGTCGGTCGATCGGCGATTGGTCGGCTGGTGGAGGTGTGACTACTTGTGACCTCAGCCCGGAGAAGGTCATAACTCCTTCGTCCGAACTCCGTTTCGAGGGTTCTTGGATTATATGGAAAGCCCATTCAGTCAAGATTCCATTAATATTCCTGTGGAGGACATTATGTGTCAGGCCGAGTTCTTCCAGGTCGGTCGACTCGGCGGTTCGGTCGACTCATTTGGGTGTGAATACATATGACCTCCCAGCGAGTCATAGCTATTCGTTGAACTCCGTTTCAGGTGTTCTTGGACTCTATGGAAAGCCCATTGAGTCAAGAAGCCATTCATATGCCTATAGAGGACAATAGGTAAGCTTAGATAGGTCATCTGAGCTCGGCTAGGTCAGGTCAGCTCGGCCAAAGCAGGTCAGCTCGACTGGGTTTGACTGCGTGTGACCTCCAACTTCGTAAGGTTATAACTTCTTCGTCCGAACTCCATTTCATGTGTTCTTGGACTCTATGGAAATCCCATTGAGTCAAGAATCTAGCCATATATAGTATGATAAAAGTGAACCTCGTATTAGGTTCAGAAATAAGGAAAAACAGTAAGTAGACATGATAATCATAGTTATTCATGCATATAATGAAATATGATAAGGGACTGAATAAGAATAAAGCAATGTACATCATTTTGCTCTGAAAGTACCTACGGGTACCTCTGTATAAGTATAAGTTCTGTAGTATCTCTGGTACCTGCAGCTACAAGTATAAGCTAAATAGTACATGTATAAACTCCGTGAAATGCAAGTATATAAGTTAAAGTAGTACAATTATAAACTCTGTAACTCCTACAGGAGATCTGAACAAGTATAAGATAGATAGAAGTACAAGTACGTGTATAAGTACCTCCGTATAGGTATAAGTTCTGTAACTCTTACGGGAGATCGGAACAAGTATAAACGATATAGGAAATCTGAATATGTATATAAGTTTGTTATATTTGATGATATGTAAATAGTGACAAGTACATGTTGATATGAACAAGAAGAAAAATGTAAATGACTTGAAATGAACCATGACATGATAAGAAAGTGTAAGATTGCATATGCCTGTGTAAATTATATGTATGGAGCATATATAAGCATGGGTATATGACAAGTATAGAATATGACATAAGTATATGATATGTTATATGTATATGTAAGTAATGTAAAGTGGATATGAGATATAGAAAATGCAAAGGTCGAATAAATGTTGTACATATCTCATATGATTACGGATGACCATAATTATTCGAGATATGAGATATGCGAACATAAAATACACATGGATTATCTGCTTAGAACTGGTAGAGGGATAGATGGGTAATACTGTTAGGGAAAAACAAGTCTACTTATGACTATCTTGTCAGTTGACGGTTGGGTCATTACAACGCCTTCAAGCCCTTATAAATGGTCATTGTCTCGTACAATGATAACATCGCCTTCGGGCCCTTATAGTTTCCTGTATCCACTTCTAAGGTATTTGCAGACATGAATATAAAAGAAAATGACACTTATATTCAAATGAAATGTAAAGAATATATGACATAATATGAGAAGCATAGCATTGCTGTGTGATGACAAGTATACAAGTACAAGAAGTAAAGTGTCAATGACACGAAATGTATATGATAGATAAAGTATATGAAAATTATATGAAAGTACAATATATGAAAATCATAGAAAAGTATAGTATAGAAAATTACAAGATGAAAATATAGGAAGTACAAGAATATAGATGAAAGTATATTGAGAAGATATGCGAGTACATGAAATCACATTGTTATTTGAGATGACAAACGGGGCGAGATTCCTCTCGAATGCATCATGAATGTCAATTCTATAGTCAAAGTGAATCATGCGGATTAAATGTGAAGTGACATTGCTATTGAATGACAAATGGGAGCGAGATTCCTCTCGAATGCGTAAGTGAATCGATTCTATGGTCAAAGTGAATCATACTATTAAATGAGAATTCACGTTACTCTTGAATGACAAATAGGACAAGATTCCCTCTCGAATGTCGTAGATATCAATTCTATAGTCAAAAGTGAATCATCTTAGATTAAATGTGAAATCACATTGCTATTGAATGATGAAACGGGACGAATTCCCTGCGAATGCATCATGAATGTCGATTCTATAGTCAAAGTGAATCATACTATTAAATGAGAATTCACATTGCTACTGAATGACAAACATGACAAGATTCCCTCTCGAATCTGTCGTGAATGTCAATTCTATAGTCAAAGTGAATCATACCGTTAAATGTGAAATCACATTTCTATTGAATGACAAACAGGACGAGATTCCCTCTCGGATCTGTCATGAATCAGTCATAGTCAAGTGAATCATACTATTAAATGCGAAATCAAATTGCACTTGAATAAATAAGCAGGACGAGGAGTTCCCTCTCGAATCTGTCATGAATGCCAATTTTATAGTCAGAGTGAAAACACAAATGCCATATGTGATACAAGATCATATAAGAAAGGTATATGAAAACTATAGTATATAAACACGTGAAGAGAGTATATGTGAAAACTATGATAGTATATGATATGATAGTAAAGTATAAACTCTACACTCTTAAGGGAGATATGAAAGGTGTGATAGAAATTCATATAATCTGAAAAGTAATGATAGGATATGAAAAGCAATAAGTTATAGAATGAATATGGAATATGCAAAGTATAGAAACAAAAATACAGTAAAAGTATAGATAGAAGATATGCCAAAGACATAGAACATGTAACGGAAAAGATTGACATGCAATAGGAATGTAGAGAAGATAAGTAATAAAAGTTATATGAATATGTATAGTTATATGAAATGCATACGTATAAGCTTGTGACGGTCACCATTAGTGGTTGTCCATGCTTATGTTCCCACTAAGCGTAAAAGCTTAGCACAAGTGTTCAATCCGTGTAGTGCGAAGAGGAGGCAAGAAGGGCGGACATTCCGCCAGCGGCGTCTGGTCATCTCAGAGATAGATGCTCACCAGCACTGCTTCCAAGATCTCTGATGTTTGGATTAGACATGTATATGTATAAGTGTTTGTATAAGTAAATGGGACTCAGTATATGTGTATAGATTTTGATGGACACCACTCCGGTGGTAGTTATTTTGTATGTGTAAATGATTTTTGTAATTACATAAATTGTTTGTGTAGGAATTGGGCCCATAACCCACAGGTACAAGTTCAGCTCTGATAAAGAACAGATCAATGAGTCCCAGTATATAGTCTCGCACCCCGGACTCGGTTTGGATTCACCATTCGGGTCGGACCGGGAATTGGGCGTGACAAAGTGCACATGCAATGGTCATGTCACCAAAGAAAGAAGCACATTCCAATCAAGATTATGCAAACCTAGAATGGAATTCTACATGCCATGAATGAAATGCGACCCACCATGTCCCGTATGCAGGAGTCCTCACCCAGAGCTCCTCACATGCAATGCCAAGTGTGAATAACAGATCATTAGTGTTCACCCGTGTGACTCATTGACCAACCTCGATACTCATTTGAATTATCATCAAATTTCGTGTGTTTAGTATTTATGGGCTCGTCATTTTCCAGGTCTCATAGTAGAAGGATGGAATTACATGCGTAACCGGAGCATTTTCACGGGACTTTCACGGTCGGTGTTCATGTCTAACCGCATGTAAATTTGGGTCTTTCACCTGAAACAGGCGAGAGGGAGGGGCTCACACCCAACTTGCTATGCTGACACACGTGATTATTATTTATTTCCATTTTTATACGGCCAGAGTCTCGACCTTGGAGCGTTGTCCATTTCGAGGAGCTCACCACACGTCCACCAAGAATGGTGAATTTACCATTGTCATGCACCCACACCCGACTCTGACGATGCTACGGAGTGCATATAGAATGCAATCATGCGATTCATACATACAACTTTCATGATTCATAACCAATTATATTTTCATACAATTCAAACAATCATGTTAACACATCAACTTAGCACACATTAACAACATCATCCTTCACACCACAATCATGTTATTCCATACTCAAGTGATTAGTACACTTAGTGTAACAATCAATTTTTCAAAAAATACGTGAGAACAACATGCCATTCATAGGCATGTGGTGGTCTAAGACTCAGGCTTCTGTAGAGTTCGAGCATTACAAATCGAGTTGGTTGAGAAAGTTATGGTCGTCCAAAGTTGGAGGCCTCACATGAATAGTCAGACACAGCTGGACAGACCCAGTCGGACAGACTTTGCCACTTAGGTCGTTCCGGGTAAATGGACCATAACTTAGGCTATAGAGGTCCGATTTGGGTAATTCAAAAGCGTAACATCAATTTCACTAATGCGGCTACAATTTACCTAAAGGACACACGGCCAAATTTCCATAGTTTCCCACCCGAAAAACAGTCCTAAAGTCCGGTTAATGCGTATGATCAAATTAAGAATGACTTCCCGTAGTTCAAAATGCAGCGAACATCGCCAGGGCAAAGACGTAACCACACGGCTACGAGAGATAGAAAATAACCAAAGTAGGAAGACCTCTTGAAGCATAAATTTGCTCTAGGAAGTCCGTGGACACTTCCTAAACCGAAACCAACCAGTTTCCCGAACTCTTTACACTTGAATCCTCGCGAAATCTTTGTGTTTTTCGGTACCAGTAAGTGGTCTTTGTCGACGGATGATCTTTAGTTCTTGGCGACGGCGACCTGCGTCTTTTGTAGATCGTAGAGAGAAATTGGAGCTTCTCTCTTCTCTTTCTTTGTTCTCTCTTTTCTCTTTCTTTTTCCTCACCCATTTCCTTCTCCACCGAATTGTTTGGTCCAAAGTCAAGTGGGATGTCCTCATCTTGCCACTTGTCACTCTCCCATTGGCTCTCTTGGATTTCCTTTATCACCTTATCCATAACTTTGGATTTCCTTCCTATCAAGTGGTGACACATGTCATACATTGGCCTCAGTCTCTTTTGACTTGCCCTTCATTTGACACATGGCTCGATGAGTACTCGAAACATGTGCCTCGAAAAACCTGAAATTCTGATTGTCTCTGAATTCAACGAAATTTGACGGGATAGCTAGATTTCGCGAGACAACTCCAACGGTGAAGTCCGTTTCGTCATCTGAGATATAGAAAATTTCAGATTTTCCCACTTAAATTACCATTTTACCATTTTTTAGAAAATTTAATTTTCTCGAGTTTTTCAGACTCCATTCACGTTATGGTCGACATCGGGAGGGTTTTGGTGCTTTATGATGGGTTCATGTTCTTGATTGATTCACTTTTGATTCAACCAGTGAAGAAGCTGAGTTTTCTCAAGTCGGTGATCGTGATTTTGTGGAGAATTTAAAGCAGCGATACTGAAAGTTTCATTTTTTCGAAGAACCTTTCGGGTTTGGTGGAGTTTACGAGCACGAGACAACAACTTATGATGAAATTGGATAATGTAGTCTCTGGAATTCTCTGAGTCACTAGATCATTTGAATTAACTTGCCAACATGTACCTACAAAACAAACAAAAAAACGGCGGTGATCTGCCTTTGCCGCCTCTTCGATTACTGAGTCGAATGGGGGAATGCGGAGAGAGAAAGAATTCGTCTTTTCAGTCAAGAATGTCTTACATTTTTCGTTCTGATCCCTCTTTCTTTTATGGAGGAGGAAGATGATCCAATTTCCATGGAAAGTAGGTGATTTCCTTCCGAAACGGAAGGGGAAGGTGGCGCATAGTTCGCGCTATATGACATGTTCTTCTCTTTAGATAGCCAAGGGGCTCGCATCTTCTGACCCAAGAAGTGTTTGACCACCCTTATGGTGGTTACGTGTGTGACTCAATGGTGGATACTCGTTCAAGCTGAGGCCGATCAGCCGACTGCCTTCTTAAAGATGGTAGCCGTCCCAGGAAGATTAACTTGAGCATTCTATCTCTTGCCATTTGGGAAGTATGTTTGGGCTGGCTTGTAAAATGAAGATAATTGGGCGTAGACTAGGCCATTATACTATGAGCTTAGTCAGCGGGCTTTGGCTATTTTGGGGAGGTGAAAACAGAGGTTGTGGTACCTGATGCCTTTTCAGGCTGGGAAGAGGCGGAGTCTTCCAGTTGGAAAAAGAAAAATATTTAATGTTGGCTTAGTGTGGGGAACAGTGGACTATTAATGTTGGTATGTTCCAACATGCGCATTACTGGGGAATTTTCTAATTCCTTTGTGCCACTAATTATTACTGGTTTTTCAGAGGGAAGGTTTGGTTAGGCGTTGTCGTGAGTCGGACTTTTATGATTGCTACATGGAAGAGGCTTACGAAGGGGGTTTAAACATGATTTCCAAGTATGGACGGGGCGGGGTTCTGGGGGTAGAGTGGAGTTAGGTGTTTATTCGGAGAATATTTTTGAGTTACATGCCCCCTGCGTCCCTGGGTGGTTCGAAAACTGGAATGGAATCCTCTGCAGCCAAGGACACCCCCTCCCAAATCAACGGGGCTCTTTGGGTTCCTTTCCACCTTCCGTAGGACCTTTTTTCCTAGCCTCTACTTCAACTCTTTCTTCTTTTTTGGCCTCTGCGCCTATTTTCCCTCTTTTTTAGCCTCTGTATTTGGTCCGGATGGATCATGTAATCATAGTATGATCACTTTGTTATAAGCGCTGATGTGTAATTACAAACGCCCTTTGGTGTAATTAAAGAATTTACATTTCCTGAAATTTCGAGTTCACACTTTTACATTATTCTCATGCTTCGATTCGGCTAGTGATGGGAGGCTAGTCTTATATTGTGAGTCTATGGTATTTGATATTCTTCGAAATGGATCGATCTAGAAGTAACATGGTTGGACGGCGGAAACGCGTTTGTAAGGGTGGCACAAGGGCCCACGAGCCTGGCCCACATTCGTTCACTATGCCCTAATAAGCGAAGCGTCGTCAGGATTCAAATTGGTCGAGGAGGCAAAGAGTCAGCGGTGCATTTAATGCATCTGCAAGATCTAAACGCTTATTGTATATGGAGCCATCATTTGATTTCACCCATTCCTGTACTTGTTTCTTCTTGGTTATCTTGTTTCCCTCTTACTTGAGATTTTCTGTGGATACTCTAGTGTGACGCTACGTGCTTTTGTGAACCATTCTTACAAGTAAACACTATTTCTACTCACAGTCCCGTTGATTTTAACATGCGGCGTTTCCAGCGACAAGATAGCGTGGGGGGTGGAGCCTGCTAGGACTAGGCGACTCTCGCCCAGGCTTGGTAGGCTTGCAAGTGGTTTCGCCTTTTACCAATTTGGCATCATGGCTTGAGTGGTGTCGTTTCCCACTTTTTGTCTTTCTTGTAGAATGGCGAGAGGAGTCGAAGAGACTTCCCACCCCGACCGGGGCGGAGTCTGGCGGGCCTGCTCGGTGGACGCCTTCTGGCCGGCATCATCTCCTCCATGTCTATGGAGGAGTTAAAACCTATTGTAAATCCCGATGACATTGATATCGTGTTCATCGGAGCTTGATTGAAAATACCATGGGCGAGAAGAATCTATATGCGGTGTATTTTCACGGGGAGCAACTCGCGTAGGGCTTCACTTCCTGTAATAGATCTGCAGTTAAGCAATTTTTGCACTTTACCAGAGCGCCACCTGCCCTTATTCACCCAAACGTCATTCGAATTCTAGTTGGGTGTTGTGTACTAAACCTTCTTTACCAGCTTGATCTTTCATTGGTGGAGGTTTGTTTTGCTTATACCTTGAGGGTAGCGCAAGGTGGCCGGATGTCCATGTCGGCCAGGCCCGGTTGCAATTCATTACAGGACTCCCCGACTCGCCCAAGACTGAGGCGAAGGGTATGATCCTGGTTAGGGGACCTTGGGATGAGACCCAACCCCTGACATTCCGTCTAATGTAAACCATTCAATGTTTTTTCCAAGTGTGTACAAGTAACGGGGCCTGCTTGCTGGTGTATTTTCGTATGCTCATGTTATGTACACGTGTTTCATTATTGTGGGTTGTTCGCGCAGGGAAGAGCCGGATGGGAAAATTGGTGCATTGGGTGGAGAGAGCCAGTTTTGAAAAAATTCGGAGGTTGCTGGAGATTTTGGAGCAGAAGCGGCATCACGAAGTCCTTCTTACAGAGAAGAACTTGCATGATTTAAGCCGCCACCCGTCTCCTTACAGCATACCAATAATCTCGCGCCCTCTACCCTCATAAATTGTGGAAAGTGAGCACTTCGTTACTGTAGATCTTCTAAACTTAATCCCGGGTAGTTTATCTCGAAGCTAGAGGCGGACTGACAAAGGTGGGTACAGTCGGGGTGTTAGTGATCGACATTCAACGTGCAACCATCCTGCGCAGCCAAGATTTACGCTACGCCCCCCCAGTATCTAGAGCGAGGTGAAGAAAGGGGTAGCCGTTTCGGCGTCTTCCTTAGAAAGAAATGGCTCCGTCCACACTTTAGAATATTGAAGAAGGAAAGGGGGCTGGCGAGCATCAGCGTTTTTGAGGCCAGAAGTGGAAGACCGTCTAGGTTCCATGTCCGATTGTCCTGGATTAGGAAGAAGAGGAAGAGGACGGGATATGCGATTTGATTCATAACTTTCTTTCGGAGCGAGGCGATATGCTAGCCACCGGCCTTGGTGATGCCATCTACTGAGAAGTGGTGGGGATCGGTCGACCTGCCGCTCGGATGAGGGTTCTGAGGTGCAAGCAATTGTCATCTCAAGTTCGCCTAAGATGGGTTTGAATGACCAGTCGGCTCCGAAAAACGTCACCTTAGCGGAGTCCAGGGAGGCTTCCTCGGCTCCTGCAACGATCCAAGTGGTCCATCCTCTCGAGCAAGCCACTAGCCAATCAGATAGGGCCAAGTACACCCAGGGCCGGGCGCAAGAGTTCGCTGCTTCCTAATCGGATGTTGTTGAATTCCTATCTTCCTCCTCGCGGCTCGGCTCCCACGTGGGAGGAGGTAGTTCTGATTACTACGAATAGTCTTTATTTTACACCCACATGATGTCTGAGGTTTGAGCACTTTTTTGTGTACTAATCAGTCCTAATTGTGTTTCATGTTAAGGACCTAGCAAGACTACTAATCGCATTTTGTGAAAAATTTTGTAGTTTTTGCAGGCTAATCATGCTTAAGTTTTTTAGTCAGCTCAATCATGAAGAAGCCCGAGATGAACTGAAAGTTTGCAGTTTAGAAACCAAAGAAAGAGAAGCGAGAAGCGAAAAGAAAGAAAAGGAAGCGGGGCTGCAAATTTACTTGTAACTGCGAAAGAATTTAATGGGATTGCGAAATTTCGCGGTTGCAACTGGCTGCTTCTTAATTTGCCATTTCTTGCGCCATTGTTTATGCTATTTTGACCTTTTGACTTTTTTGCTGTAATTTTTGTGTCTTCCTGAATTGTCCCTCTTGTAATAGTGATTAATTCAGGCTCTTTTGTAATTTTTCTTGGCTGGGGGACGATGTATAAGTCGGCCATCCTTTGCCTTGAACCTTTTTACTCATTAACTAAAGTTTTGGCGGGGCTTCCGACTCTTCCCGCTCTTTCTTATTTTCTCTTTTTCCCTCACTTTCTCTCCCTTTCTCACTAGCCAAACACCCTCAGGGATAACTCGGAGGATGAGTGAACTAAAACCTCTCTCTCCTTGAAGAAAGAAGAAGAAGGCTCTTGAGCAAAGGATCTAAATGATGAGGGGTTCCATGTTTTCACCGCAATTATCCTTTATCGTTATTGTTCTCCCTGTTTAACTTTAGGTTTTGATCCCTTTTGAGTCACCTTGAATGGTTATTACTTTTATGAGCCATTATAAGGTGAGTCAAGGCGACATGTTTTTAACAAGCGCCAGGCTTTGGCCGGTGGATGCCATTTTAAAGATTTAATGAGGGTAGTTTTATAGTTAAATGAAGATCCTGAGTTCGGGAGATGACTATAGGTCATCCTCCCAGCCTTGAAGGACCTGGAAACCCTCGTTGCCTATGAATCCCGACCCAGGTGACCTAACATGAGGTTATTTTACATTTTTTTAACTCACTGTTTTTTAGTTTCCATATTAAAACCCACAGTTTTGCTCCAGACTGAAATCGAATTGAATTCACCATTTTGGCCTTAACTTCTAAACTCATTTGTGTGAAGAAAACCCATCCACATGTTCGACCTAGAGACACTATCTTTGTAGTAGCCATGCTGGCTTGATGG
The DNA here is from genome assembly GCA_016808115.1 of Tetrastigma voinierianum. NCBI lineage: Eukaryota > Viridiplantae > Streptophyta > Magnoliopsida > Vitales > Vitaceae > Tetrastigma > Tetrastigma voinierianum. The sequence goes on from JAEQBH010006470.1 coordinate 56,320, forward strand.
AGGTATTTAGTTTATAAATTTTACATAAAAGTGACCTGAATCGAGTTCAGTAGGACGGCACCACGAGGAGATTATCGATCATTGGAGGGTCCTTGATCGAGGAATCTTCGGTGGCCAGTTTGCATGAGTTGTACCGAGTGATGCTATGGATGCACGCCCATTTAGAGGCGGGGGCAAGGGGAGAAGAGTATTCCATCTCATTCTCTGCTGGTATTACTAAAGAAGATCTATAGCAAATGATTGAAGATGGGATGTAGGTCCGCAATCGCAACTTTGCCCAATCGACAGAACTAGTAAGTTTGTAAGCATTATCATGTTCTAGTACTTATTCTTAGTTATTGTCATATTCTCACTATGTTTCTTCGCAGGCAATTGCTGCTATCCGGAACATGGCCTTCCAGCATCGAGAATTTCAAACTCGGTTGAGGGATGCAGAGAGGCTATGGCTCTATGCTCTGTCGGTGTTTTCCAACCAGAAGGCCCTGAGTGCTTCCTTAATGGTGGTAGAGTCAAATTTGAGGCACTTGGAGTTGGAGGCTAGAGAAGCTATTGAAAGGGCAGTTCGTGCTGAGGCGGAGAGAGACGCCGCTCGTCATGAAGTGGCGATGTGACTAGAACCAGTGGCCGAGGCGGCGCCCTGGGCGTAAGTGGAGTCCCGGAGTTGCCGGGTGCCAGCGCACATTGGTTGCCCGAAGGCGGCTCGATGGAAGGTGGAGTGCGAGTTAGATGGGGCTCAGCAAGCTATGGCTTCTTTTGGAGGGCTGGCGGAGGCGAGAAGGAGGAAGCTAGTCGTCCTAGCGGATGAGGCGGTTTCCTTACGCCACAGGCTCGAGGAATTTAGAAGAAGACAAGCTGTCGGCTTTCCGACGAGGTCTGCAAGAGAAGAAGGCTTCGAAGGAGGCGTTTGATGCCGGCTTTGACGTTATCTTCAATTATGGCTATGGTTGCTGTGCCTTTGCACATAATATTTGCAGGAGTAAGCCGGATCCGGTCGGGATGCACGACCACGTCGAAGTCATTACCTCGAGTTTTATCAATCCTCGATGCCCCAGAGTCTTTGCCGGAGTTCCTGCCCTTGCCGTCTTGGCGCAGATATTAGAAAGAAACTAAATTTGAAGAGTCTTCTAGCCACGAGGGATGGGTTAGACACCTGGTCGAACTCTCCTACCAGTAATTTGGGGAGAATGGGAACCCGATGTGATGGGGCCCAGGGTTGTATCGAGCCTTCCTCCTTTATGTTTTGTATCTGACATTTTCTATAGTGTATCTAGACTTTTTAATGAAGGGTACGTTGTTTTGCTAATTCTGTCGAGTCCTCTTTGGAATCAAGTAATTCACTTTTGTTTAGCCAAGTGGGCATAGATCATATTGGGCCAAATAGGACATTAACCTTATCCGGACTTTAAATTGAGCCATTAGGGCCTGTTGGGCCGGATAGGATATCAACCATTCTCGGACTTTAGACCGAGTCAGTTGAGCATCAACCATACTAGGCTGGATAGGTCATCAACCGTTCCTGGACTTTAGACTGAGCCAACTGGGTATCAACCATATTGGGCCGGATAGGGCGTCAACCGTTCTTGGACTTTATACTCAGCCAGTTAGGTATTAACCATACTAGGCCGGATAGGGCGTCAACCATCTAGCGCCATCCGAGACTGGGCTGGGCTAAATTTGGGCATCGACAATGCCCAGTCGGCTGGGGCGTCCAATATCTAGCCATCGGACTTTGGGTGAGGCCACAGGCATCGGCCGTACTAGGCTGGATGGTGCATCGACCAAATCCCCAGGGCCATCAGGAACTTTTAAACTAAGCCAACTAGGCATCAACCATACTAGGCCGGATAGGGCGTCAACCATCTAGCATCATT